>JAULKM010000008.1:8241255-8257460 GCA_032355605.1 Rubia tinctorum
CGCTGCACGTGAGGGGGCGTGTTAGAGTCCCACATCGGTGGTTGACAGAGTTATTACTCAATATATAAGATCATGGGCCATCCCTACATAGTACCAATTGGTTTTATGATAGGAGCCCATGATTCTAATATATGTCAACCTAGCTAGCTAATACATAAAGCTCTGTATCCCCTGTCAAAACGTAATTAAATAGAGGATGAAAATGTAGCATCTACTTTCAGGGATTAATTCCTTCAAAAAAATATCGAAAATTTCACAAGCGGTCCTTTTAGAGGTGAATTTTTAAAATGAGTGATGCATATCGAACTGCAATCTGTTAGTTGAACTTTATTTTAATGGGCCGGACTTGCAAAACAGACTCGTCGTGGGAAGAAGCTCAGATGTCAAAAAAGACTAAAGTGTTTGATCCGAGTATTGATAATTTAATGAATAGAATAGATGAATAACTCGGTATATATAACGGTTTATCCCCAAGAAATATCCCAATCATGTTGGAATGTATATGCACTTTTCATGTAGATATGAGTGTCTTACCATAGTAGAATTACCATACATGAGGCATACTATATTTGTACTTGAAAAGAGGTGTCATCCGATGATAGAATCAGATTTGGAGATCTTCCCTTTTGCTATTGGGCTTCGACCCAACAAAATGTAATGATTTGGCATTTGCCCTATATAGAGAATAATAGCATGACCTTAATCCAGAGGGGGCAAGTTTGGCCCTGACCCTTTTCATTAGCCCACGATCTTTGAGCTTAGCCGAGGACCATCAGTTCTCTCTTGTATCTGTGTCCGTGGATCATCCATCGCGGGTGACCCACAATATTACCTCTCTTTTGAGTAATTTCCAAACATTTGAATCGTTTAGCATATTCCGT
Source organism: Rubia tinctorum (assembly GCA_032355605.1). Lineage (NCBI taxonomy): Eukaryota > Viridiplantae > Streptophyta > Magnoliopsida > Gentianales > Rubiaceae > Rubia > Rubia tinctorum. The sequence goes on from JAULKM010000008.1 coordinate 8,242,137, forward strand.
GATGGCTAAAGGTCCACGTGCCACGACCTTTGGGTGAGTGAGAGAATTTTCCATAAGTAGTGCACATGATGACTAATTTTTGAGGCGGTAATTATTATCTTTCATATGATTTGTCCGTTGGACAAATAAATCACTCTTTTTTGAAAAAATAAATTCCACGTTTATATCAACTACTTCAGCTGTTGTTTCAAGTGTACAACCTTCCTCGTCTTTAGACTCCTTTTGGGGCATTTTGAGGCATTTCCCAAAAATTTCCCAGTAAGCTGCCTTCTTCTCTGAATGCTCATTTTTATAATAATGTCACAATTTTCCATATCCGTATTATATTTGTCCAACGGGGGTCCACCTGCTCTGGTGGCGCAATGGCCCTACTGGAGGTGGTGCTTCAGTTTAAGTCAACTCTCTTTCCTTTTAGGAGAAGAAGAGACGATGCTCCCTTTGAAAAACCATCAGGTGACTTGGGCATAGTGTTGGTTCTGCCCACAAGGGATTGCGTCAGCGTGGGAAGTTACTACGAGAAATGTGCCTATCATTTTTCTAGTGGCGAGTGAAACTTGCCTAGACCATCCGTCTGATAAGTCAACCATTTATAAACTCCATTCTGGTTACGGGCTCTATTTTCCTTTCCCAAACTTGTTTTGTTTTTCGCATGCCTGCCGTGGGGTCTAAACCGTTGTATTATCTTTTTAGCAGTGGGTCTTCTTACAACTGCTCAATAGCCCCCAAGGGTTCTTATTCTTTAGGCAGTGCAACCTCGTTATGGACGATCATCCCTGCTCCCGGCTTACAAGTCATGGATCGTTTTGCTAATTGTAAATGTGATGATTTTGATGATGGAGGTCCATGCCCCCAAGACCTGAAGAGAACCCATTTTCTAACTCACACTATTTCCACGGTTATAGAATCATTCTCCCGCATGGCTTCATTCTTCCCTAAAACCTATCAACCTAGGGTATGCTTGGGTTCCAAGACTTTATTTTTGTCAGCCTGGGTTGACCTTTCTTTTGTCCTTTCAATCCCCTCTCTATGAGGCTGACACTTCAGCCCAACTGGCTTAGTTAGCCTTGGCAATTTAATCTGACATTGTCCAGGAATCAAAGTCCGGGTTGCCGATCTAGAGAACACTCTTTGGGTGGAGAGGGAAGCTTTAGAGAGGGTGAAGAAAATCTTACAAACTGCCTGCTTTACATTTTTCGTTCGAGAGGGCACCATCGATTTTTTTGACCTTTTGCTAGGGTGGGAGCTTCGACGCTCTTTAGACCATTTTTTTGACATGGCTATGAAGACTTGAGATTTCTATCATTTCTTATAGCATATTTCCTAGAAAGCTATAGCCTTTGGTCAGAACTTGGTGGTTGATGGCTTTTCCCCTATGCTTTTAGAAAAGAGTAGAGGGCTTATTCCTCTTATGCATCTCCAAATGTTGGGAAAGTTTTAGAGCATGCTTGGTGGTATGAAATCAGGAATGGAGGGATCCATCTTCCCTTTCTTGACCACTTGGGGAGCTTTCTTCAATCTCTGAAGATCAACAGAGTAAAAGAGGTTGGCTTTGATGAAAATATTTAGTGGAGGGTGCATGTACCTTACCCTTCAACTATGATGTAGATCGAAGAAAGGGATGGAGGTGTGATCGAGCAAGAGGTAGTAATTGGCAAAGCGGATCAGTCAAATGTTGTTAATCCTTGAGATTTCGTTACAACTACTAATGTAGAAGATGCTCCGGATAATAGGGTATTACCTCTGTTTGTATTTTTTTCTTCAATTGCCTGTATATTTTGAAGAATATGTTAACCTATCTATAACGGGTTATTTTTCTTCTTCAGTTTGCTCTTATATTCTTTTTCCTTTTGTGGAGTGTTGTTCCCTATAGCTTTGCCCCCCCTCGGTTGGGAACTTATGCTTGAACAACATTCTGATGGATTTAAGTGTGGTTCTGGGTTGGACTCCTAGAGGCAGTGGCCAAAGTCCTCGGAGAAGTGGCTTAGTAATGTAACCAAAGATCATAAGGTGACGGTCATGCCTTTCAAAAGCTTCAAAAAGAATTTGAATATGAGAAACTTGCATGAGTGGATGAACGCCTTAAGGTAAAAGAGTGGATTTCTAGGTTTTCTACCAATCAATTTCTTGGCCATATGAGCGATAATTATGGGTCTTTACATGCTAGGGTGGATCTTCCATCTTCTTTGACCTTCATCTTACCATTCGATGGAGCTTATTATTGCTACTCTGGAGCGGGCAATTAAGAAACCGTAGGAAGATAATGAGAGGCTTGAGCTTGAGATTCCGAGACATGAGACCGAGGGTTCTGATGCAGATGCTAGTATATTGAAGGATGAGTTGGCTAGGACCAAGAAAACCATAAGGGATCACACAACAAAAACTGACGTATTTTATCAGAGCCTTAGGCTCTATTGAATCTTCTTTGGATAGAAAGATGAACTAGAACTAATAGAGGATGTCAAGCTCCGTCTAGAGGTTTTTTTAAATGATGTATCCTCCGATATTTAGGATGGTGTTCTTGAACTTTAGTCAATATATAGTCGGTGTAAGAATTGGCTTAGCTGGCTTAATCATGGGGTTAAAGTTCCGCACTGCTTACCTTCAAGTTCTTGAGCTCCCTCTCATCGCAGTTCAGACGCGAAGCAGTGGCCAAGACGTATTTGGGGCAGAAATTATAGAGGTAGAACCAGGGGCAGAGGCGGGATAAATTTGTGGTGGGGGATGAAAATAATTTTCCTAACATTTTATTATATCAGAGTGGGCTGCTAATTTTTTTCCAATTTTATACCCTATATAATCCCCGTAATTTGCAACTCGGGGGGAGGGAGGGCTGGAGCCCCCTCCAGCCCCCATGTGGCTCCGCCACTGGGTAGAACTAGTAGTATTGATGAAGGCGACGTAGAGATGGTCGAAGTATTAGATCATAAATATCTAGGAAGAAGTCTCATAAAGAAACTACTTTCAAGGCTAGATCCTAAAATTTTTGGAGAAGATCATTTTGAGTGGGTCAAAGAAAATATGGAAAGCTCCTCCTTCACCCTCACACTCTCCACTTGGATAAATTTAAGGGGCTTGTCCTTCTCCTAAATGGTCTTCTTTTTCCCGACCAACATCTCTTTTAAGGCTGTTAACTGATTAACTGCATGGGCAGCTTGGATCTCGAGATCTTTGGCCTTCTTATTGATCTCCTGCTCAGATATCCTTATCATACATTCATCATCGGACTTTAGAGATGAATCTAGCTGTGCAAGGAAAGAGATTCCAAGGCTAGACACCTTTCGAAAATCAAATTACATTAGAGGATCAGTTCAAAACAAATCAAGAACACAGAAACAGAAAATGTACTTTACCTTTGATTGATAGGAGCCAGAATACAAGCCCGTAGTATCGGAGTAAATAGTGGAGGGGGCACAAGAGGAGCCACAATAAGCTCGGCTTCTTCTCTGAACTTCTTCATGGGAATGATTGAAAACTCCAGCAGCAGCCATACATTTCTCTGGAAACATTGTGGAAGTCCCTGAATTCGCAACTAGGTTCATCTCAGAGGCGGCCTGGGGGGGGGGTTGGGAGGTGCTAAGGTAGAGGTAGTATGAGAATCACCTTTCACTTTTAGGGATCGGGGCCCATTGGCTTGACCAGCATTCTCTCTACTCTTTTTTTGGAAAGAACCATTTCAAAAGGCAAACAATTATAAGCTACTGTCCAAGTGGATATGAAGGAGCAGATTGAGAAATTATGAGTGAACCTTGGACTTCTAAAGACCAATCATATTTTTTGCTATCCCCATTGAACAACCTCGCATTTAGACTCAGATCTATAAACCTACCTACTTCCCTTCTTAGAGAATTAATGGCTTCAGAAGAGGAACACCATTTGTCTCCGTATGCCTCGACATTTCAAGTGAAATAGGAAAAGGGAGAAGAATCATGGAAAAAGAATTCATCCTTACAATGTTTAGTGGAAGAAGGAATCTCAGTAACTCCGACTTTACTAACTTCCTACATTAAAAAGGTGAAGATATCTTTGCTTGTTCGACCAGGCTGAAATTCATAAAATGACTGGAAAATTCTCCTTGGGTAATTATTACCAGGCAAGGGTAATAATTAGTCCTCAAAAATCAGCAAAAATGTGCGCCGCTTATAGAAAATTCTCTAACCCAGCATAGCATGTGGAGTCTTAATCAACGCAAAATATGCTGAACGATTCAAATGCTTGACGGTTAGGGAAAATAGTGGGTCACCCACGATGCATGACCTCCGGGCACGATTGAGAAGAGACCCGAAGGTCCCTGCCAAACCTCAACCTTCGACTCTCTAGGGGGCTATCGATAATGGTCAAGCTGAAGCTCCCAACTTGGGCCGAAGGCCATGCTATTATTCTCCATTGGGCTGAAACTTAACTCTAAAGGGAAGATCTCCAATTTTAGTTCTACCTATAGAATACACTCCTTTTCTCGGTACAAGTATGGTATACTGGATATATGATAATTATATTATGTGAAGGCACCTATTCCCATGTAGAATATGCATATTTATCCCAACTTGATTGGGAGGACTCTCGGGGATCAACCCCATATGAATACCAAGGTATTCATCCATTCTATTAATTTAATTCTCAATAATCAGATCAAATACTTTTGATCTGACTTTGATATCAGAACTTCTTCCCCGGCCACCACTGGGGAGTCTAGCGGGTTCAGAGCATTAAAACAAGTTTCGACCATCAGATCGTGGTTACAGACGCATCACTGACTTAAGCAAATAAACTTAATTAGTATAGCAAGTTTCTCAACCCAAATACGAAAACTTAATCATGACTTTTACGAGAGGAATTTTTTATTTTAAAAAAGAGGGGTTTTTATCACCCCAAATGCAGGATCTAAGAGTTACTTTTCTAAATCCAACTATAGTGACTTACGCATATAGGCTTAAGTAACAATTTTCTCTCCAAGGACGTAAGTTTTAATCACGATTTTCATAACATAAGTATTTCAAGTGTCGATTGTTGTCCCCAACAAAATAAAATGAAGTAGGCTATGTATTAGAAACTTACCAATGATTAGAGATATAAATTGTGCCGAGCGGCTCACAAAAGATACAACCCCGCTAAAAAATTAGCCCACACGACATTGATTCGAATGAAGTCCGAGCATGACATATACTTGAATTACTGAGCCACGTACCGGGTTTCGACGCTCATTTGGACGAATGGCCTGAGCACAATTACACCGGCCCAAATGGCCCATTTGGACATAAAATATAGAAAATTCAATTCATTAGTAAATATTTGGGTGGGAATTGAACTTGGGATCATCCATTCTTTAGTTTAATTTCTTAGCCACAAATTCAATACATTACATTAGTCTTTAATTTGATTATTTAAATATATAATAACATGAGTAAAGTGCATTCACACCCCCAAATCTTTGTTTAGTGCACATATAATTTTCAGTTTTTTGAAAGTGCACATATACCCCCAGTTCTTTTTTTTAGTGCACATATACCCCTCCACTTTTCAACGCGGGTCTTAGACTATAGGGTATACGTGCACTTTCGAAAAATATTTTGGGGGAGGGAGGGGGGGTTATTTGCACTTTCAAAAAATTGGAGGGTACAGAAACACTAAACCCTAAACCCTAAACAAAGAACTCAGGGGATAGATGCACTTTACTCTAATAACATTAAATTAATCAAATGCACAATTCATCCTTATATTTTTTCCCATTAAGTGTGACAATATGTTTTAATAAATTGTAATGAATTGTGAGTTAGAATTGTTACAGAAATTACAAGTTAAAATCTTAACTTAAAGTTAGTTAAACTAACTGAACAATATTGTAATGAAAACTCCAATGTGATATATTGGTGAATGATCATAAAATAATTTAACAAGTTTAAATGCTCAATTTCTCGCTTAAAAATTTCAACTTACTTTATTCGTATGACAGCATGGCACGATTCTAACATATGATGTGAGCCAGGCCCGATACAGCATAATAACACTAATACAACTAAGTCTAATGTAACTTTTTAAAATTGTTGTTTTACGTGCTAATAATACTAATTTGAACCTATTGCAACACTTTTACAAGTAATGTCTTAAGTGATGTTGCACTAGATGTAACCCTTTTTAAAATTTAGATAACACTTTTCAAGATCTAGGTAACACTTTTAAAAGGTTTAATTAATACTTTATAAACTATTATAATATTTTAATAAGTGTTGTAAGAAAAGTGTTACGATAAGTCTAATTAATTTGTAGTAGTATAAGCACAAAGCAAGTGGGCGTACAGTGAGCCGGTTTTTATTTTAACAGCACGGCACAAAATTACATGAAACACGATAAACACGAATATGAAGTGAGTCTTAAATTATATCTGACACGAAGGTACAACATGAGCACGACACGAGTATGGAGCCAACTCTACCAAAGATCGGCTATTAAAAGCCGGTTCTAAAACGATTCGCCCATTTAAAAAATTTATCCAATATATATAAAAAAATTGTTTGTGTATATATTGATTGATTTTTATTGATAATTAATCCATCCTTTGAGTGTAGAAAATAGTAACGTAGTGGATCTATAACCTTTGAGATCGGGAAAATTCCGATGAGGTATTGTTTTTTAAAATTATTTTCTATATTCACTGCATTCATTATCGAATTAGAATCTTATATAATGGGGCTGATGAGAAAAATCAAAAAGGCCAAAAGGAGAACCAATACTTGGATAAGAATATCGATCATTCACCATCATCAAAATAGGCATAATGACAAAAACTATCAATGAGAATCATGTAGCGTAATTTGGTTTAAAGAGTTCTTTTTATACATTATTATATTTTTGTCAGTTGAAAATTACGGACTAATTTTTCTATTTAAAGATCATAGGTAATTATCATAAGTTTAAGAATAAACCTGTAGCATTTTTCTAAAACTCATACTCCAAGCCTAGTGTCGAGTAATATATAAAGAGTGTATCTCGTGACAGATGATCTGTTCATAAATTTATGGACAGACCGGTTGTTAGAATACCCGCTCCATTAATAAACTAGCGGTAGAGTAAAGCAATGGGAAATGGGAAAATCTCCCCGCACTTTACCAAAAGAGTCTTTAACCATACTTACATTGGTAGCCCAACATGCATAATGTATATTAATTTTTTTAAAAAAAGATGACGGAAAGAAGGAATCATATGCTAGCACGATTTTAGATCAAAATATTCTTAATTAAAACGTTAATGAAGATATACTGATGTACTTTAATTTAAAGGCGAAAAGAAATGCATCATGCTATTTGTTGTCTGCCGTGATGGGACGAAATGAATGTTACCCATATATTGTGTACGGAAATTACTAAAACAAGCAAAAAGCCTTTCTGTACTGAAGTTTTAGGAAAGACAAAGTGTTCTATGCCACCGTTTTAAAGCGAAATTTATAATTAATACTCCATTTGTTCCAAAAAATATTGACCTAATTGTTTTTGGATTAAAGTTTTATGTCATGGCATGGAATAGTTGTGGAAAAGTAGGAATATGTTGGAAAAACAGTAGGTCCACTATCAATGTTGTTAAAATTAAAAAGAACACTGTGGGAATTTAAAATCATATTCCTTGTCATTTTAATTAATTTTCAAAGTATGTCATTATATGTGAGACGGACGAAAATAGAAAGTAAGCCAATATTTATGGGAGGGAGGGAGGGAGGGAGGGAGGGAGTAGTATGAAATATAATTGGGTTTTATTAGCAATGAGGTTCAAATGTAATTTATAAAAAATTGAGGAATAAGGAGCGATCTGGATGCAAATATCATTTTTGGAGGATGTTGGGTGTAAATAATTAGAGAAATAATGATTTCAGATCATAAGAATCTCGCGGGTCAATAATTCAGATAGTAGAAATTTATGGATTATTTTTTCCTCTATTTTCATGCAGTGCGCGGGTCACTAATATAAAATATGATGTTTTATTTCCAATGCCTAATATTTCCACCAAAAATCGTGATATTTTTTAAGAATATTTTTCCACTAAAATAATGTGTTTTAAACTTAAATTTTGACCTTTTAATGCGCTTCTATGTTATATTTTGACACTTTATACATTTTGACATCAGTTGGTGATACTTTGAATATTAATTTATAATTTATATTTTCACATTGATGTGTTAGTTTTTCAACAAGTCGTTTCAAAAATTAATACGGATATTCTTTTTACTATTAGATTTTTGTTTAATGTATGTTTTGATATTTTAGTAGTGTAAATTGGTTTTATTATTGATGATATATATATATATATATATATATATATATTTTGATTTCAATGCCACATTTGATGTGACATTCTTTTTATTTAAAAAATATATGTGCACAAAAATATTTTATTTTATGTGTTTTTAATGTGATGTTTATTTATTCTAATTTGATGTGTTACGGTGCTTCTAATTTGGCATTAATTTGATGTGTTACGGTGCTTCTAATTTGGCATATATTTGATGTTTTTATTTGGTGTTTTAACTTTTTAGTTTGCAGTGTCTTTTTAGTTTTTTATTTATTTAATTATTTTAGTTTGATTTTAATTTTTAGTATTTTTATCTATTTATTTAATATTTTAATTAAATATATATTTTAGTGTATTTACTTGATATTTAATTATTTTTATTTAATGTGTAAATTTATAATTTGTTTCATGATTAACTATAATCTATTGTATTTTAAGTTTTTTATTTGATGTTTAACTATTTTAGTTTGATGTCTATTATAGTATTTTTATGTGATGTTTATACATTTTAATTTAGTTTATTTTCGGAATTAATTTTAAATATTATATTTAACCATTTTAATTTGATGAATTATTATATGGATATGAAGTTTTAGAAATCAGGCCAAATACAAAACAAAGTTCAAATAATCTGGCCCAAAATAATTAAATTGGATTAGCTCTGCAAACCCCGATTCAAACCCGGAATCCTACCTAGGCCCGTCAAATGGGTTAATTGGATAAACCCATTATTCAAACCCAATTAACCCATTATCCAATGGGTTATTATCCATTTAACCCATTTATTAATGGGTCTTAATGAGTTGGGTCATTAAATGGATAACTCATGGATAATCTATTTAATACATCATATGACTCAATGTGTTAGAATATAGTATCCAATAAGTCATTATGCAATGGGTCATTATGTAATTAACCCAATAAGTATTCAAGCTCGTACAACATTCGAACTCGTATAGTATTCAACCTCGTACAACATTCGAACTCGTATAACATTCGAACTCGTACAGTATTCAAGCTCGTACAGTATTCAATCTCGAGCTGGTACAGTATTCAAGCTCGTACAACATTCGAGCTCGTACAGTATTCGAGCTTTGATCGAGCTCGTACATCATTCGAGCTCGTACAACATTTGAACTCGTACAGTATTCGAGCTTTGATCGAGCTCATACAGCATTCGAGCTCGTACAGTATTCGAGATTTGATCGAGCTCATACAACATTCAAGCTCGTACAGTATTCGAGCTCGTACAACATTCGAGCTCATACAATATTTGAGCTTTGGTCGAGCTCGTACAATATTCGAGCTCGAGCTCGTACAACATTCGAGATTGAGATCGAGCTCGTACAGCATTCAAGCTCGTACAGTATTCGAGCTTGAGCTCGAACCCAACTACAATATTGTTCGTAAATCTCGTCGAGTTTATAGAGCCAAAATATTATATATAATTAATTTTTATTAAATATAATCTAATATAATGTAAATAATATAATATATTTATTCATGGCTCGATTTCGAGCTCGAACTAGTTTAATTATGCTCGAGCTCGAAATGAGTCATGATTTTACAGGTTCAATCGAATCGAAACGAGTTCGAAATATTTTAAACGATTTGAACTCGAACAAACTCGTTTACGGTCGTAGAAATTTCAGAAAGTGTAACTATAAAAATATTCAGAAAGTGTAAAAAATATTCACGCTTGAGTAGAGTCTATTAAACTAAATAATATATTTATTAAAAGATGGGAAGTGATCGGAATTAGCAGAACTTGTGTGTCCGTGTGCCTTTGGAATCCAAAGCACAACCCCAACGACCCTATTAATTACCATCATTTAAACTATTGTTTGACTAAATCACTCATTAATTATTTTCTTTAATCCCATGGACCCTGTCTTTCAGTAAAAAGAACCATATATTTTCTCAAACTCAATGGAGTCGAGTTTTTGGTGAACAATTCGGTTCGTTTACACCGCTACTCATGATTTACAGCTCAGTTCATTTACAACTCAACTAAATAATTTTTATCCAACGGGTCATTTAGTTTTGACCAACGGGTCATTTATTAGTTTACCCAATTTAGTGAAATTTAAATCCAACTTGTAAAAAAATTGTATTCTTATAATAAGAAATTATTCACGGGTCACCCGTTACCCAACCCAACCCAACTCGACCCACCCAAAATTATCCAACGGGTAACCCGTTATCCAACCCAACTCAACCAATAATTACAACTCAATTATATCCATTAACCCAATGGGTCATTATCCAATAAGTCTTATCCAATAAGTGAATAGTAGATGGATAACGATTATCTATTGGGTGACTTGACCCGTTTGACGGGCCTAACCAAAAGTGTTTAGAAAAAACGATCGAAGGTGGCCGATCGCGATAATTAAGATTACACCAAAATCATTTGCTTTATTTTTTTTATTATATGTTTTCAGAAAGTGAGAATGCTTCTAGATCAATTTGTAAATAAGACAGAAATATTACTGAGGCAATATTATTATTTTATTTCTATTTCTATTTCAATAGTTTCAATGCTAACTTATTCTTATTATATCACGAAAGTTAATGGAGTAGGGAAACTGCATCGTGATGGCTTCAACTCCAAAACTTTGACGATGTCATTTGAAATACTCACATAAAAATGGACAATGGTTGGGAAGTCAGTATTGGCTTTATGTTTTCAAAATAAAAAATTTAAAAAGAAATATTGGCTTTATAACTAAAACAATTATAATTTTAAAAAACACACCTTAGGCACACATCTGTCCACATTTGTCATCGTTATAAGCAATGGCGGAGGCAGCCCCGCCATTTTCTAAAAAAAAGTAATTTTTTTACATAATTTTAATTTTGAATCTACTGTAATCTCATTTTACTTTTATTGTCTTTTTCAAAATTTTGAAATTCTTTCAAATTTCAACATTATATTTGTTGAGTCCGTCTCTTGAAAGACGTTTTCCATAATTTAAGGAAAGATCAAAGTTTAAAACGCAAATTAGAATAAATTAAAACAAAATTTTTGGGTTGCATTAAACGGATCATAAACTAATAACTACTACAAGTTGCACAATAAATTTTCACTACAAAAAAATCCAATCAAGGGCAGAGACAGGAAATATTTTTGGCGGGAACTGGACCGACTGCTAGGAGAAAATAAAAATTTCTCAATTTATTTTTACCTTCATGTGGCACTAAATATTTGTGAGATATGCACGTGTCACCAGGGGCGGATGTCCTTCAGCCCCCCGCCGAAAATGAAATTTACGAGAAATATGAGAGTAAATATTTTTTAAAAAACATTTATCAGCCCCCTCTGATATAAAGAAAATTTGGAGAAATGTTTTTCTCTTTACATATTAGCCGTCGCTATACATATTTTCTGCCTCCGCCCATGCATGTCTCTAAACTGAATCTATGTCACAAACTTTATTGACACTTTTAAATTGAACTATATATTAAAGCGTCAAAAAATATATAATTATATTTCAACACGTCATAATAATTTAGTGACACGCTGAATATGGACACTTCACTGCCTATTGTGACGCATTGAAATATAATTATATTTTTTGTGACGTTTCAAGATGCACTTTAATTTAGAAATATCATTAAATTTTGTGGCATGGATTCAATCTAGTGGCATGTGCACATCTCACAAATATTTAGTGACACCTAAAGTTGAAGCAAATATACATGTCATAAAATATGCGTCACTACTGAAATCTTTTATATATATAGTGTTTTAATATTGCAACTAATTTTTTTTACCTTTTTATAATTCTAATTCAACCTCGTCTTTCCATATGGCTATGACAATATGATTTTCCCAAGATTTTGCTATATTTGTTTAAGAGAAAATATCTGGGAAGACGATTTTTCCATAACCTTATGGACAATCCACAATGACTTTTACTTTAAATGTTATAATTTTTAATAAAATTTAAATATTTTATTTTTAAAAGTTAAAACAAGTAATAATATGTATTTAAATTAAAAATACAAAAATATACAATCTAAAATTTTATTTCTAAATTTCTAAATTTAATATGTAATTTAATTAATGCAGTATTTAAGATAAAAAAATAAGTGATCTATCTATAAATAAGCCACTTTTCAGAAGATCTATTCTTTGTTTAATATTAAATGTGCCTTAACAAATAAAAATTACTGGATGCACCCCTGTTATAAGCCATGCTGTGCATTGTCATCCAGCAACCGACACAACTTGCATGTTCCTTCTATCTCTATATTTCTTACTTATTATATAAACTTATTTTTTTTAGGCAAAGTATTGGGAAAAATGGTCTTTTCATAGAGTATTGGAAAAGACGGTATTTCCATAATCTTCTTTACTTATAATAATAAAAGGTAAAAAAATCTTTGTTGCAATATTAAAGTTTTATTATGCAACGTGTAGTAGTTATAAATTTTATAACCCGGTTCATACAACCCGAAAATTTTATCTTCATTTCTTCTCATTTACACTGTAAACCTTGGTCTTTCCATGACTTATGGAAAGACCGTCTTTCAAGAGACGAACTCTTTTTTTATCTTAGTATTTTATTTTTCATTTTCTGTAATATTGACAAAAATAATAATTAAACAAGGATTAAAATACAAAAGAGTCCGGAAGTCTCAGGAAAAGTGGCATATCCATAAATTTATGAATATGTCACTTTACTTTTTTCCTTAAAAATTGTATTTCTAATTTTTTTAACTATTATATTTTATAAGTTAAAACAAGTAATAATGTGTATTTAATGTGAAAATATAAATAAAATATAATATTATAAAAAATACAATATTTAAATTTTATTTTTTAAAGTTTAGTACTCCCTCCTCCCAGTAGAATTGGTATTATTTGACTTTGGGATTAATGGTTAGCTACTAAATTTTTTATTTATGTGTGTAAGAAAATTCTGAAAAATAATAATTTTAAAATACATATTATGACGAATTTAACAACATATTACATGATAATAGTATTACATATATAATAATATAATTAAATGGTTGAAGTTGACTCAATACAATACTTATAATTTAAGGACAGGCCACTTATCATGAAACCTCCTCCAATCCAACTCATGCTTCCCTAATTAGCCCAAACAAAACCCATTTTTTGTGGGCTTATGAGACAGCCAAAAACAGATCAAATGGAGGGATACTCCCTTTGTTATAGTAGTCCTGACGTCATTGGATTAGAATGGAAATTTGGCTTGAAAATACTATATAAGTAATGAAGTGAAATCGTTTCATAATAATGAATACAACAAATATGATTATTTTTATAATATTTCAATTAAATTATTTTAAAAATAATTATTTTTATGTTGAACTCATTTTTAAAGGTTATCATAATTATATATATCTCACTGAATAAAATTAAATACCAAATGGTTTTATTAGTCCCACTAATTATAAAATACCACAATCTAATAGTTACACGGTCTAAAATAAGACTTTATAATTTATTTATTTATTTATTTCTATTAAAAGTGCCCTATCATAGTATAAAAATATTCAAACCTTTTGTTATTTCTGATTATGTGCTTCTTTGGATTTTCTTTACTGGTATATATAGATATAGTACAATGTGATATATGTGGTTTTAAATATATTCTTAGAAGTTATATATTTTATTGATTGATTGCATACTCTAAAAAATAAAATCAGTAATATAAAATAATAATGGTATATTATTTTTAGACAATTTGAGTTTTGCTTAGGAAAAATTACTTCAATATTCAAAAACACCAAAATAAAAAACCACCAAACCACCCCATCACAGAGATCAAAGAATTTTCTCTTGTATTGTGATTGAGATTAATGAAAGCCCAAAACCTTCCCTTCAAAATGGGAAATTTTCTTGGGCTTTCTAAAAAATTAGAGGGGAATATTTTCCCTCTGTTTCTTTATTATTGACACACTTTCCTTTTTGATTTTTTTTAATCTTATATTGACACAGTTTCCATTTTTGGTAAGATTTCTTCAATTTTATCCACTCATTCTACTTTTTACATTCTACATTCAATTTCATCCACTCATTTTCTTCACCTAAATCCAAGCACCTAAACTTATGATGTCACTTATAAAGAAACGAAGGGAGTATAATATAATATTAATAAACCGGAGGAAATAAATACTCCCTCTGTCTCAGCTCAAACTGCACACTTCACATTATGTCACTATTCACTCTTCAACTTTGACCACATATTTGAATTGATATATGAACATTAACATTGTCATATGTTATATGGTTGGATTCGTCGTGAAAAATAGTTTTTAAATATTGAATTTTCATTTGTCATTATTATACGTAATTAAACATATTAACGGTCAAACATGTTTCTTGATAGTGGTTAAAAAGATTCCTTAGAATTTAATGTGGGACGGAGGGAGTATAACATGTACGGCAAAATCTCGACACGAACCACCTCCACTTTATCCCTCGTCCAACCTCAGTGGCTGACAAAAGCAATGTATATGTATGGTGGTCTTGGGTGTAATGCTTCCAAAAATGAAAGAAAACAGGGGTGAGGAACATGGTTATTACCCGGGCTTCAAGGGAGACAAATCAAGATTCTGACATCCAACCAGACAAAATATAAATGGCTTCATCAGCCCTAATTCAGAAATAACACATTCAATACTGACAACCTGTCCTCCACTGAACTCCTTCCTCTTCCTAAATTGTCTGTCCCTTTTCACACTTTTGCAAGAGCAAGACAATAACCTTATCTGGGTGCTTTTGTTTCAATTTGGCAGGCACCTGTCATTTCCTCTTTCTTTTTTTCTACCAACTTTGAAATTTAATGAAAACGGGAGATTTGAAACATCTTGGGCTGCAGGTAAGGGAAAAAATGGCAGAAGTAATAAGTGCATATATTGATATGCCAACTTAAATGCCTTAAATACAATGACGCAAGCATTTCTATGTACAGATGTATTCACTTCTCAAGAACAAAAAGGGTGACAAAATTGCAAAATTCCATATATCTACAATTCTAGGACAAAATGAGAAGCCATTAACCCTGCCA
>JAULKM010000008.1:8285143-8316417 GCA_032355605.1 Rubia tinctorum
AAGATATTATCCCCCCCCCCCCCCTTCAAAATAAGTCAGTTTTGCCTACAAGCATAGCTCTTCCAAACACACCCTTATAAGCCTTGTCAAACACACCCAAACTCCACCAAACACAACCTAAGCCCATGTTCTCCAGAGCTTATCTACATTTCAGTTCAATTCAATTAAGTTTAAATCAGCTCAGTTCAGTTTAATTCAATTCAATTCAGTGAAAAATTAACTTTAGTGAAGTTTATCTTTATTTAGCCGTAATTACTATTTTTTTAATATACTTATTTTTGTTCAGTTCAGTTCAGAAAAGTTCTATAGAACATGGCCTAATTTTCAGAAAAATAATACTTCCTCCACCCGCCCACTAATAATGGCATTATGTAGTCGCATAATTTTTCATGTTTGACAGTAAATAATTTTAGTTGCATATAATAACATACCTCATGTGATATTTCTTTGGATTCTACTTTTTCGTAGTTTATAAAACAATAAAATTTTATACGGAGTAGTCCTTTATTGTATTCAAATAAAGTTATTGATGGTCAAATATGGATTGAAAAAAAATTCAAAAAGAAGAATGTCGTTATCAATGGATCATAAGGAGTACTCCCTTCGTTCAACTAATGTTGATACACTTTATATAGTATTTTTTTCACCTTCCAAATAAAATTAAAATTATTCTCATTTATTCATTTTACTTTTTCTACCTTCCATTCAATTTGCATCTTCTAAATTATTTTTTCAAAAAGGGAAGTGTCAATATTAGTTAAATTGGGGAGTAACTTAGGCTCTGTTTGGAAGAGTTGTGCTTATAAGCAAAACTGACTTATTTTGGAAGCAGAGAGAGACATGCTTCTACTTTTCCTCCAAAAATAGATTTTGCTTTCAAAAAAATCTATTTTTTTGACTTAACCAAACAATAAAAAGTGTTTTGCTTATAAGCAAAGAAACTTATAAGCTCTACCAAACAGAACCTTAGAAGATCCTGTAAGATAACTTATCCATTTAGTCCATTTAACGATCTTATGCGGGAGAGTTTCTAATTGTATTTTGATTTAAGCTGGGGGTAATAATTTCCTAGCAGTTTTGGAATTGGTTAGCAAAATTTTATTCCTAGTTGGTTTGGGTTGCAAGAGTATTTCTTTTCTTCTTTGTAAGGGCAATTTGGAATTTAATAAGAAAATAAGATTCATCTCTCTCTCTCTCTTCCTTGTTTAATTCTATTCAATTCATTAATCAAGAACCATATCCTAAGAAACTTTTAAAGTTTCATTGTTGAGCTAAATTATCAGGTTATAGGCTACGTCGGGTTGGTATAAGCACTAAAAAATCCTCAACGATGCCTCACCCTTGCCGCAATCCACAACTCACAAAATCTGAGGTCACTCGGAAATCCCTTACATGTCTACAAGAATAGATGGAGCAACTCACAACGGCGATGCAAGCTCTCGCAACTCAGCATTTGCCACCCTCAGTTTGACGAATAACAATGAGAAACCTGAAGATCACACCGACGATGAAAATTCTTTGGTGAGTGAGATTGAGAATCCCACTGCAAAACATAATGATGAATGGTGATGGGAACAAGGATTCAACTCTCTGAGTTCCATGGTGGTCAAACGACAGAATAACTACTTGATTGGATCGTCATGGTTGAAGAGGTACTTGAATTCAACCATGTCCTTTGAATTGTTGTGTTCCTATTAGTTGTTATAACAATGCAATTCCGGAGTCGAGTTGAGGCTTGGTAGACCCAACTCAAGGCAAGACATACTCGTTTAGGGCAACCTAAAATCACGATGTGGGATAAGTTATAAGGTAAGTTACACAAAATGTTTTAACCCTACAAATTACTACCAACTCATGTTCCAACGGTTGCAAAACTTAAGGCAATGATCCTATTCTGTTGAGGAATACTATTATGATTTTTTTATTACTCGTATTGATCTTCACAACTTGGATCAACAAATTATGGCTCATTTTATTGGTGGTCTTCATCATCAAATTTAACACACTCTCAATTTGTTTAATCCGCTCTTTATCTCTGAAGCACATCAACAAGCTCTCACCTTGATGATATGTAGTCTCAAGTAGCCTGTTAATAATGGGTTACGAGTCAAAATAATGAGCAGTCACAATAATATTGACGATTGGGCCTACCTGACTTAATTAGTTCAAAGAGTATTACGATCTGGGGTTTCTTGTCTATATGTAGCAAGGTATGTCTATCATTACATTTCATTTACTATTTTCACCAAAATTAAGATCGGAGTTGACTTTACCATTAGAGAATTTTCCCCGGAACACTCCCAGGACTTTGTTTTGCATGTCACGACAAAGAAATAGGTGAACACAATCCAATCGGATTCCAGATGCATCAATTGGAACTTCCCAGTGGGACCCAAAAGATGATGTGGGTCCTCGTAGAGTTCTCTTCCATTGCTACCAACATATATAGCCATCAGGGTGTTTTACTTCACGTTGTTGGCTTGACACGACATGGTGCAATGAGACGTTCGTTTCGACGATCGAACTTGATGGATTGGAGTTTATTTTATCGGGGATTCTAATTCCATATTAAGTACCTATTAATAATTTTTCATTACCTTTAGCATTTGACTTTGAAATCCTTCAGTTGGTGCATGCTTTTGGTTATGATGGATTTGAGTTTCTTCGATTCAGTGTTGTGATGGATCTGAGTTTCTTCAATTCTATATTACAATGAATAAGAGATCTATGTTCAGTACTTCTTGAAGGTCCAGGAGTTCTGTTGTGGCTCAGTACATAACCCTATTAATTGAGTAAAAAAAAGAAAAGAATATTTCCTAGACGAGGCCTTTTTCCTTTTTCTTGTTTCTTTCTAACAAGCTATGTTATTATAACAATAATTCTTAAACTATTGTACATGTGTAATGTTTGTTTTCATACTGAAACTAGTGATTATAGAAGTGTACAAACTTCTAGGTCACATAAAGAAGTGTAAAAAAACACATCCAGAGACCATTAGTTTAAAGTTTGAAACTTGTATATATCGGTAGCCATTTTTTGCATGGTTACTCATCCTAGAAACTTACTATGAAAGGGGCTGACATAATAGAAGTATTCTACATTGCAAAAGCAGAAAGGTAGTAAGATAATATTTGCAGCACTTTTATTTTTTCTAGCCTTCTATGGTTTTGTTCTGGTGTAGGTTCTGGCACTATGAGCTGGATGATTGGTGCAACATGTGTTATTTATTTGAGTAACTACTTTTTTAAGCCTCTTTGTTACTCAAGTGGTTTTCGGTATTGTTCTCTGATGGTATGGTATTTGTTATTCTTTTGCATTGTGGAAGCATTCTAGCATGAGGTGGAAATGTTTGATTTTGCTAAATGCATATTGAGGAGAATGTTTTTTTGCTACAGTTGAAGTGCTAACTAGATGGTACATGTTGTTGATAGATGAGTAGAACTTTTCCAAGTGATTGGATTGTTCACTATAGTTGGACTCCATTTTATCTTGAACCTCTTTTGAAGACCAGAAAACATGTGAGATGGTGGTATCAGAGCAAAGAAAAAGATCTCCTGGTGGCCAAAAATTTCGACAAGGGTTTTCGAGTTTTGCTTTATTTATTTTCAATTCATAAAATCTTTCGTGTCATATTCTAACTGTGTTTGTTTGATCTTTCTTACTAGTAGGATTGAATTTAGAAAGATATCGAAAGGTCCGAGAGTTAGAATACTTCGGTATTACTATCATCATTCACCTTCATCAATCGAGTCAGGAGGACGTTGAAGGGTTTGAGCGTTAACAGTATTATCCGCTTTCACCTCCCGGGCAGTTTCATAGTTTTTAGTAGCTTATACAGTTTATGTGCTTGTAATATTTTCATCCACTCTTCTGAAAATTATTGCATGCTCATAATCCTATTTTTTCTTTATCGTTCTTTGATTGCGTGTTTTTGAATTCGTTCTTGAGTTCTCGATTGCACCTTACACAAAAAAAATCTTTGTTTTGTTTTCTAGATAAAGTGTCATATTCTTGATCTTTACGATCTTGAATGCCTCGAAATTCATTTGAATAGAGAGGAAGTTTTCTCATATTTCTTATTCCAAAAGGTTTTAAAGACATGCAACTTTGTTCCAAAAATTTCGAAAAGGGTGGAAGATTTTTGGGATTCAAATCCGTGGGATTTAGGGTTTAGATCCAAAAATTTGGGATGTTTTGTAATTTTTGAAAGTTTGGGAGCTGTTTTGCAAAATTTCCTAATTTGGAGTTGTAATTGAATTCTACTTGTTTGGGGAATAAGACTCTGAATTGGAAAGGGATATATTGCTGAGAATTTTGATGTTGAGTTGAAAAAGTAAAAAGAATCTGATTTGGAAAGAAAATTAAAACCTATTCAGATTAGGAAAAAAGGTGTAATTTTCGTTCAAGGCAGCAGTAAATTAGAGTAAATCCTATTCTAATAGGGATTTGGGTTTGGGTATTTAATGCCAATTGGTTTGGGAAAAGGTAATTGAATTTTTGGAACTTTTTGTTGCCTATTTAAAGCGTCATTCTTTTGATCATAAATCACTCGATGTATCTCCGATTCAAACCATCCAAATTGCATTTTGTTCCTTATTCTCTTAAGAATATGGAATTCCATTTCGTGAGCCAATTTTGGAGTTTATCTTTTTGTAAAATTCGAAATAAATGCTAATGTACTCATTACCTATTTTTGCTTTGAAACTGCTGTAAATTAACTTATTGCACCTATTCTAGCCTTTACCTTGTGAGTCATGAGCATTATACTCTTGGTGAGTGACCTTACTAAATAAAGGGAAATGGGAGATCATTTATTACTAATCAGTGTTTTCTTCTTAGCAGTGATGGCAGACGATCTATTCGTCACGCTTTTTTGTTGGCAGTCTCAACAATAAACCTATAATGAATGCCATGAATGTCTTAATGAACGAGGTTCAGATCTTGTCAAGGAAGTAAGATGATTTGGAAAATCCTATGTCACCTCGTTCTACAAGACAAGTTGAATTTGTGCGTGACATCAAAGGTTTTA
The DNA here is from genome assembly GCA_032355605.1 of Rubia tinctorum. Lineage (NCBI taxonomy): Eukaryota > Viridiplantae > Streptophyta > Magnoliopsida > Gentianales > Rubiaceae > Rubia > Rubia tinctorum. The sequence goes on from JAULKM010000008.1 coordinate 8,290,173, forward strand.
AGCATGACATTCCTATATTTGATGGTCGATACATTCCTGCGAAATACTTGGATTGGGAGAGGCAGATCGAGAACATATTTGATATTAACAACTACTGTGAGAAAGGGAAGATCAAATTCGCGCAATGTTCTTTCACCCATTATGCCTTAAATGGTGGGAGAATGAATCAAAACGACTTGTTAGTAAACAACCTATCTCCACCTGGGAGAGATTGAAGACCAGACTTTGAGTATATCATGTTCCATGAACATATATAATAGATCAGCATTTGTATGCCCTCAATATGAAGCAAGACAACCGAACTGTAGATGAATACTAGCAAGATCTTGAACTAGCTATAGAAGTGTTGGTATGAGAGAAGATGATACCCATATAAATAATAGGTTTCTTGAAGGTTTAAGAGAAGATTTGAAAGTTCCTGTTAAGCTCCAACATCATGTGTCTATGCAAAATTTATTAGTTGAGGCCAGGTTGATTGAGTCGACATTAAGGCCCAGAGGAAGCTCTAATTTCAGCTATGATATTCAAAGGTAGGTCCCTAGTTTCAGAAGCCCTAATTCGACCAGGGGTGGTAGAAATTCGAACATGGGTGGTCAAAGAAATCCTAATTCGACCAAAACCTACTCAAATATACTATTTGAACCCACTGATCGAAGAATGATTGCAACCAATCAGCCGCATAGCCAAAACACAGGTAAATCAATTTCTACTTCATCATATACAGTTTCTTCTAACACTCATATGCGTTTTCATTATAAGGAACGAGGACATGTTTGCGATAACTATCCCCATGAACGAGTTATGAAAAGAATGGAGAAGGAAAAATATGATGATATGCATGCTCGGTATGATAATGAAGATGAACAATTAGATGAAGAAATCATCATTGATGTTAGAGGTGAGGAAGGTCCTGAAACACAAGAAGTATTTGAGGCCCAAAAGTGTATAAAAATGACAAAGAACAATTTCTAGCTAAGGCTTCTTCCACAAAAGTTTCCAAAATTACTCCCTCACAAGGAGCAAGTAATTTCGACAAGGACTATCAAATCTGACAAAAAGACAGTAAATGTTGCCATACACAAGTTCCAGGCCAATCCCAAGGCAGGTAAGTCGCAAAATGATTTTGAAAAGTCGCATAAAGTCTTGTCTTCACATCTTAGTTCTTTATCTTCGGTTTATATGATGAGGCATGAACTATCTATTGATTCTGGTAAATCCTTTTATGCTTTAATAAGAGATGTGAATCATGCTTTGATTAATCATTATTTTGTTCTTATATTTTACTTTAAAGAAAGTTACTTCACCAAACAGGATATTCATGTAAATATGCTTTCACAGTTTTGTTAAGTTATTACAGGAATTCGAGGATGTCTGTCAAGCTTATATGATTCCCGTTTCAAGGACAAAACTTTTCGATCTTGGAGGGAATGATACAAATATCAAAAGATATTGGCATTAAGTGTTTGGAGTAAATAGGGAATGTGAATGTGAATCCACAACATTGGCATTAGAGTAACTTTATAATTTTAATCTTGGATACGTGGAAGGAGTACATTATGTGCATGAAGAGAAGAGCTGAGGCCAATTGGTTTGGAAGAACTTAACTATCATTTTCAAGAAATTATAAATTTATAATTCTTTAAAGATTTTGGGCAAAAATACACAATACTCTTTTTTCCATTGGATTTTTTTAATGAGGTTGTGTAATTATGGCGTGAAGCCAATTGGAATATATCAACCAACAAAATCGTACTGATGTTCCAGCTCGTTTCAAGAAGCCCAAAGGAAGATTGATAAATTTATAAAGTATAAAGTTTATAAATTTTAACATTTGGGCGCATGGGCCTTGTAGTAGGTTGATTTTCGATTGATTACCATTAGTTAGATATTTGGTTAGTTAGTTAGCAAGTTGATCAATAATAGACTTGGCCGAGATTTGGTTTGTAGAATTCGTCCAAGACTTGTAAATTTCAGCCGAGATTTAATTATTGTTACGATTAGATTAGAACATTTAGTTGTAGTTAGTTTAGGACAAAGAATAGAAATCATATTTGAACTAGGTTTCTGCAGAATCCTGTATTTTTTGTTGTTTCCGATTTCTCCTTCTATAAATGGAGAGATGGTCAAAATTTTAATTACACTTTTATACATCATATATTCAGAATTTGAGCTATTACTCTTTGCTTGCGAGCGATCCATTGTTTCTTAATCCCGTGGGTTAATTGAGTTAGCAATACCCTTCAAATTTGTGAGCTAATCCCGCATGTTGGTTAGTAAACAGTTTGTGCAGCTGTGATTAGAGATTGGGAAAAATTATCTTCATTACAGTCAAGAAATCATCAAAATTATGCAATCCAGAGTATTCGCAAGGAGATTCATATCAGCTGATAACATTTGATTGGGGGGTAACGCATCCAAGGAAAATCACTGTTGTAAATTGAAGGACACCATCCTCGATACCAGATTAATGAGGCTTATGCTATCTGGAAAATCACCGTTGATGTAGGCATCGTGATAGAGATGCCAAGACTACTACCGCCATAAATGAAGACATTCCACGACTTGATCAAACATTCAAGAGTTATGTTTGGGATCCTCTAAGTGACATGGTTAGACCGATGACAAGGTCGAGAACGAATCTTAGAGATCAGCATTGAATGCTTTGATTGATCAGCTTCATGGTGAAAAACTCAAGACTAAATCGACTAGGGCTTGGATTAATTATTCAAGCTTGTTGATTAATTGAAGACATCTTGAAGAACACTATACTTTTTTTCCCACCGGGTTTTTAACGAGGTAGTGTGATTTTTGCAAACTATTGTAATATTATTTTATTTCAGTCCATAGTTCGGTCGTGTGGGCTTTTGAAGAGCTATTTTCAAATTTAGTTCAATATTTTTTACCCAACCCATTAGGGTTTCGAAAAAAATTCAATTTTAGTCTAATTAGACTTAGATTTGGTAAGATTAGATAAGGTAATATTCTTCAAGATGACTTGGAGAAGAATTCGAGTAGATTACATTTATTTTTATAAGTTCTGGTTAGATATGGTTTTAGCTTCTTAAAACTGTCATAAGTTGATTCAGTTTCCAATTGTAATTAGGGTTTTTGGGCGCATCTATCCCTATAGATAGAGGGGCATGACCGAGCTTTCCTCACTTTTTTATCAATCATATATTCAAAATTTTGAGATCATTCTCTGTGCTTGCGAGCTATCTTCATTGTTTCTTAATCCTGCGGGTTAATTAAGTATCAATACCTTCGGTTTGTGAAACTTTACAAATCTCAAGCTGTTCAAGATCCCGAGGGCTAGTTTTGATCAGTTTTTGTGGCTATACTATGGTTTGCAAAATCCCTCGTTTAGTTAAAGATATAAAATTCTGCAATCCATAGTTTTTGCAAGGAGATTTATATCACATCGACTGATGTAAGCCATGCTCTGCATATAAGGTTAGTTCTTTGTACCAAATTATTTGATGGGTTTGTACGTCATGCACTGCATTTCTTTTATTCTTGTCTCAGATTCGTAGGCCAAGTGGTGCATCTAATTGAATAAAATTTGCATGTCATGCAAGGTATTTAAATTGCATGCCAAACGCAGCAATCAGAATTTGCATGCTATGAGTTGCGTTCAATTATTTGATTCAGGATTTGTACGCTACGCATTGCATCCGATTATTCAATTCAAGATTTGTATACTATGCGCTACATTCAATTTTTCGATTCAGGATTCGTATGCTACGCGCTACATCCGATTATTTGACTCAGAATTAGTACACCATGTGCTGCATCTAGTTATTTGATTCTTGCTTCAGATTCGTATGCCATAGCACTACATCTAATTGATTGAATAAAATTTGTACGCTATGCGCTGTATCTAAATGATAAGAATTACACGCCAACCATTGCATTTAATTTGTACGCCAAGCGCTACATATCGATTGGTTATAAATAAAAAATAACCAACTCCTGTTTATGTCAAATATGATGAAGTGAAATAAAAAGCACGCAAATATCTATCTTTTCTCTGTGGATGCCACTCTACGGCTCAATTATTAGCTATAGGTGATGATTAGAGACCAACAACCAGGGAGTAGCACACCCTCATAAATGTTGCTATAGCTCGTATGGTGCCCTACTTGATTGCAACTTCAGCTCCCCCTCGAGGGATTCTTTATATATAAAAAACTCCAAAAGTTTGCCTACAACTATCTACACGTAATACGCTAATTTAATTCTCCAATGATTAAGGTTACTTGATTACTCTTACCTACGTCGAGCCCTAAAAAGCTAAACAACAGTAAGCTAGCTCCATATCCGCGATAGAAGGGATCAAAACCTCGTACAATTTCTCTCCAAAAGGATAAACATTATCCTTGATCGTTTTATTACTCCCGCTTATATCGAGTTCAATAGCAGATAAACAGTAGGCTAGCTCAATAGTCACGGTCGAAGAGATCGAGGCTTTTACTCGGCTTATGGTCTATCAGGCACACCCAAAATACAAAGGGCCCTCAGATTACTCCTGCATACATCAAGGTTAATAGCCGAGAAACAGTAGGCTAACTCCGTAATCGTGATCAAAGAAATTGAGGCCATTACTTCTGCTTATGTCAAGTATAACAATTGAACAACAGTAAGCTAACACCATAAAAGCAGTCGAGAGAATCAAATGTGCAACAATATCTCATAATACTTGGGGACATTATAAAGTGCATGATCTCTATATGGCCACAATAACTATGGTTACAACATTACAAGATATAAATGGCAAAAAAAGAAATGATACATGGGTAAAAAAGCTAGAAATCTTCCTGGGTCAAGGCACTATAGGCGATAATTGGTGTCTTTTGATTGGGGGGTAGCACACCCAAAGAAAATCCCCATTGTAAATCAAAAGGACACCATCCTCGATACCAAGGGAAATCAATGCTGAAAATCAAAGGAAACCCTCCTCGGCTCCATATTCATTAATGAGGATTTGTACGCCTAATGCTACATCCAATCATTTGATTTATGACTTGTACGCTCAACACTACATATTGAATCATTTTAATCCTAATCAACGACCTACTTTGTATTTGTACGTCTAACAGTACATCACTCCCACCTACGCCGAGTGTATTACGCTGGACAAAGTAAAAAATGAAACTCTGCGAATTTGGCCGAAAAAACTACTTCGAGCATACCTTAATAGCAAATATGTATATAAATGATACAACACATCGAACGATGTACAACATGATATGTTACAATGAGCTTAGCCAGGGTGGCTAATCTCTCCAATCTATATTTCCAACCTAGAGGCATGTAGCCCCCTCAAGGCCGCGATCGATTTTGCCTTCAGAATTATCCAAGTAGTTGAAGGGTCCTCGAGCCCATCCTCGGCCTGGACCTCAGCCCACGTTCCCATCAAGACCTCCAGATTTGATGGTTAAAGATGTTTTAGCATCTCGACCTCGGCCACCCCTGGAAGTTTGAAAGGGAATCCAAACTCCGCGAATCTTACTCGTACATTCACTGGACATTCGAAGGCTCGTGGATTTGCGAGAATTTGGCTTCTTTGAGGCTTTCTTGATGCCAGTATATGGAACCTTGAACCACTTGCATCACCTACTGATTGATAATGGTTTATCTCATCCAACATCTTAGAAACCTTACATAGATAACGGGGGATATTGTCAATGAGGTCCATCTGAAGGACACCATGGACTCGAAGACTCTCTAAGAGCCTCAATGATATAGCTTTTCCGAGAACTTCGTCCCTAAGGCAAGAATTATCATTTGCAAGATCTTCGAGAATAGTAGCGTGACTTAGATAACCCCTTACAAGGTATTGACCTCCTCCTAGGGACACCTATTTCTCTCCACTATCTCGTTGGAGTGAGCTTGAAACTTCCTTGCCTCATATGGTCGGGTGGCTATTACACAGGGTTGGTGTGGGCTTCGATTAAAGAATACTGAACACTATCATTGTACATCTGCCACAGGCCTTGCTTGTGAGTCTCAAGCTATTTCTTCTCTCTATCGAGCCTCAGTGTTTAAGACTCGATATCAGACTCCCTTTTTATAAGCACATCGACCTTGGTAGCTAACCTCATGACCTCTATCTTCTCATTCTCGAGTTTCTGCTCGAAGTTGGCACTCAGTCTATTGGTCTTTGCATCGATCGAGCATCACTTCGGTCACAAGAATGAGGGGGTTGAAGTATAGAGCAAAGAGAGCTTGAAGTTTACAATGGCCAAATTTAAACAAATTTTGAATCAATTAACCAGAGGGCAGTAGGCCCAAATTCCACATATTACCGCAAGATTGGGTTGAGAGAGCAGTGTTGCTGCTCGAAGACAGTTGTGTGAATGGTGGGGTAGAAATGATGAGTGGATCAACTCTGTCCTTCGGGGGAGATTTACGATGAACTGGGCCATTTGAACTATTTTTTGGGTTCAGAGAGATCCCATGAGGGGAAACAGGTAAACATCCTCAAGGATGCGTTGTCGATAAGGGAGAGCGGTTATAAAATCGGGTACCTCCTTCGACATTACGAAGGACTTCTCAGGACAACCTCTAGTGCATTATGAGAATCGTCTCCCTCTAAGGAGGGGGTAACCTTACCTATAGGATCCCCACTTGGCTGTGATTTTCCTTTTCATTTGGACTCCGACAGGGGCTCCCCCGAGAATCTCGATAGGCTTCCTCTCGAGAGGATTCCACAAGTTCAGGAGTCCACCCGGGCTCACAGGTGTCTTAGTGGGACTTTTCCCCTTCCTCCACCCCAGGTAGGAGGATTTCCCCTGTCAGGCGTTCCCTTCGCCAGAGACTCGCTAGAGTTTTAGGTTTCACGGGGAAGCTTGCTGGAAGTTTGGGTTTCACTAATGACGATGACTGGGCTTCCCCCTTGATGAGAACGTTTGTTGTGTGCTTTGAGACGATGTTCTGTATCGACGAATGTGGAGAATATTTTTCTCCTTTCGCTTAATGAGATTTGTCACGTGCTATGTGACTGTTTTCCCGCTCTTTTTCCTTTCACACACGCCTTTCTAATTTCAGCCAATGGCACTCATTTGAGAAAACCAAACGTCACATCAAGAACTAAAATCTCAAGCCCCTTGAACGAGTCTCCTTTGTAGGCTCCTAATCTATCAACCTATCTCGAGAACCTCTCTAACCTCGAAATGACCTTTGGTTTTCTGGGGGCTCTTGATGATATATAGTCTTGAGTTTCCTGTTAGTAATGAGCCACTTGTTAAGATAATGATCAATCACAATAATATTGACAATTGGGCTTATCTGGCCCAATTGGGTTAAAGAGTATTATGATATAGGGTTTCTTGTCTATATATAGCAAGATATGTCTATCATTACATTTCATTCACTGTATTTCTCCAAAATTGGGATCAGAACTAACTTTACCATTGGAGTATTTTCCTCGGAACACTCTGGGAGCTTTGTTTTGCAGGTCACGACGAAGAAATAGGCAGCACAGTCCAACGGGTTCTAGACGCATCACACCGTCAAAGCTCAAACCAAGGGTAACTTTTCCCCCTAGAGTTTGTTGCGATCTCCACGCTTTGCATCGCCCTCAACTTTACCAATAGCAACTGCAGATTCAACGGCTCCCAAACCTTACACATCTATATTCCCCTTCCATGACAATCACACATCTTGACCAAGTTCTCTCTGATGCTTTGCTTGCGGCGAAATCGAGCATCGCTAGTCCACTTGTCCCATTCTCAACCACAAGGGACTTCTTCTCGATGGGTCGACAAACGATGTTGAGACTATTTATGATGAAGAACAGAGGACATCACGGAGAATCTCACTGCAGATACGGGCCCTTCCTTGGTGGTCCGCCGCATGTGTTTGGCTCCGTGAGTACAGGACAAACACCCTCAATGCCACAACCTTTTTCATTCGCCTTGTACGATTGGAGGCAAAGTTAATAAGTTCATAATTGATTCCGGGAGTTGTGAAAACGCGATTGCAGAGTAGGTTGGCAACAAACTCATCCTCATCGCGGAGCTGTATCCTTCACCATCAATGGCTTGGTTGCAACAGTGTTTAGCAAAAATTACACTAGAATGCTCGAATGTTCAAGAGTTAGAGAAGAGGAAAATAATTCGAATTGAAAGCTACATGCATAATTCTGATATTTCTACTAGATGCTAACCGATTCTTCAGTTCTACCTTTAATTATACATTCAACTCCCTACTCTTTCTGAACAACCAGAATCCGTTCTTTGCAGTTGAGCTGTTGAGGAAAACAGTTGGAAACCGTTTTGATTGAGGCTTCTAATTGAATTCCTCAGTGGATCTCTGTTTCCCAACTAAGTTGCAGCTCCGTTTCTTGCCCAATGTGCACTGTAATTCTATTTCTAAACCTTTCCCACGCAAATTACTGACGTACTTTATTACATTATTCTTTATCAAAGTTTAATCACATATTTGAATAGATTTATAAGAAATAAATTATCGTACGTGATAGTGTTGAACTCGTCACAAGACAGCAGTTTCTTAAAATTAAATTTTTATTTGCCATTATTATACGTAGTTAAAAATAGGAATAAATACATTTATGCCCCCGAATTCTTTGTTTAGTGCACATATACCCATCAATTTTTTTAAAGTGCAAATATACCCTCATTGTTTTTCAAAAGTGCACATATACCCTTATACCCGGAGTCCGCTGTTTGAAAAACTGAGGGGTATAAGTGCACTAAACAAGGATCAGGGTATATATGAACTTTCAAAAAACTAAAAGGTATATGTGCAATAAATAAGAAAATGAAGGGCATGAGTGTACCTTATTCTTAAAAATATTAACGGTCAAATAAGTGTTTCGAACCATATTCAATGATTGGGAGTTAATTCGGGCTGGGACGAAAGGAGCACTGAATTTGGACCGGCAAAGAAAATGGCACTCCGGCCCAAATCAGGATTTACATTATAAATACTCTCGTCACCGCCATGAGCTGTAAACCGAAACCCCTGACCCATTTGGAAAATCGTCTGAATTTGAAGCGAAAACTCTGTAGTCTATACACTTCCTTCTGACAAATTTGCGAGGAAGGAAGGAAGGAGTACAGTGTATGATACAGTAGAATTCGTGTTCTTTGTTGCGATTGGAAGAGATGGATATCGAGCAGAAGCAAGCGGAGTTCATCGACCACTTCGTGAAGCAAGCGGCGAATCTCGAGGGCTCCGCGCTTACCAAAGTCATCACCGAAGCGACGTCGCATCCTTCTCTCTTCGCCTTCTCTGAGATTCTCTCCGTCCCCAATGTGGTCGAGGTTTCCATTTTTGCCCTACCTGTTTGATTTTTTTTGTAAAGATAGTTGAATTGTGGTTTTGAATGCGTTAAGGTAGCTGTAGTGTAACTAGTGCTGGCTGAAATTTGGGCTTCATTGTTGTGTACAGTGTCGTTTTTTGATTCTTGAAGGAAATGTTTTTCTGTTTGATGGTTTCTTTGAGGATGGTTATGGTGTTTTGATGCATGGAGGGCCTATGTTTTATTGAGAAAAGTTGGGATAATTTTGTAAGGAGTGGGGGATCAGCTTACAGTCGCATTTTAGGAGCTCTCCTAACAGAAGGAAAGGTTAGTGATGGGTCTTGTAAGACTTGTATAAAAAAAGTGATGAAGACCTAGGTAAATATGGGAAGTCTAGCTAATTGGGGATGATTTTGTGTCCGTGTCATTTTTGTAGTTTTTATTAAAGTTACTGGTTTATATATGTTTTGTTTTTGACCATATCTGGGGTGGCAAATTTTAGGAATGTGGTGGTGTAATGAAATACGATGCTATATTTGTTTTGAATTGGATTTTTGGGTTGTGGGTTCTTCAGGTTTCTATCATTGCTTAATTTATTATTGGCTCTATACATCAGGGTGGTACATTCTTATTTGCTGTAACCTTTTGAAATTTGCAGAAGCTGAAATAATCCTTTGTCCACCTCCCCAAAACAAAATAATGAAATGAGATGAATCTTTGCTTTCGACGTTGTGTGATGGATTTTGCTCTCACTCTGCTTTTGTAAACCGTCACCTAATTTAAATGTTTCTGGTGCTGGTATTGTCATTTAAATATATTTAAGTTTTAATGGTTCGGTTGGCATATTATATGTACTGAGTTAATGTTATGCTTAATTAGTTACCTTTTGCGATTTTTGAGGGGTATCTTGATTGCTTATCTATGTCTAATTTTTTCTCATCAACGTTAACAGCTTCAGGGAACTGAACACTCTGCCTATCTAGAATTGCTTCGGATGTTTGCCCATGGAACAAGGAGTGAATACAAAGGTAAGATATTTAATGATTCTGTCACACAACCATGACCTGCTTTAATTCTCGAGATGTTCTATTTATGATATCATTCCTTTTGTTTGGGGCAAGTTTTGCCAAGTAGCTCCGAGATCATCTTTCTTATTTAAAATCCTCTAATAAATATGTGGCTAGATAATCAAAACTAGTAGTGTGAGAAGTGAAATGATTCCTTGCTAGTTATTTACTTATGCGAGTTAGATTTCATGCAGGTTAATGCTATCTTATTAATTAATTCTAATCTGTCATTGTATTATAGTTTTATTTCGGAAACTTCTTTGGCTATACCGGCGATGTTGACTGGTACAGTGCATCTAATTTGGCACTATACTTATGATATAGCGTCTCTCTAGCCTTGGAGATATCAATAATGATCTAGTTCCAGTTATATGCTTACATATGATTTAGGATACGGCGGTCAAATTTCTTTGGTCTTTTTTTTTATTGTAAAGAAAATGATTTTCAGTGGTTCTGAGCTGGACTCTGGGCTGGAGGATAATCATACTCAGATGCTAGACAAGTACCAATTATTTATGCATTAAACTGAGTGCATCATCGCATCCAGTTACGAAGATCAAAACTCTGCATGCAATGGATTGTGTGAAAGACCATTATACCAATCGAAAAGAGCAAGTGGCTAAGTAACATAGCCAGCATCCCTAATACTGACTTGTTTGCTAACTTTGCTTTTACTATTTTAGCTTAAGATAGTTGCGTTTTTCCTCCCAGCCCCTCAAATTTTCCCATTTCTACTTGGTTCGTCTGGATGCATATGATTCCGATTCATTAATGAACAATCAAAAGAACTTTTTGTTCACTGTACAATGCTGATACAAATCTGCATAATTATGCAGGTAGTGCTGACCGGCTTCCGCCACTGGTGCCAGAACAAATTCTCAAACTGAAACAACTCACTGTCCTTACTCTGGCCGAAACAAATAAGGTACCTTACCTTGTGAAATCTGAGAATTTATTGTAATAATTCTGGTGCCAGTTTGTTACTCTCATCTGTGCTTTTTATTGGAGTCATTCTTTACTTTCTAAGCTACTTAAATTTAAACGAGGGTGGTGGGTCATACATGAACCTTTTCAGCCATTATGTTACCAAATGAACTTATATCTGCTCAAATTTTACTCTTTCTGCCTTTAAGAGTTTTTTCTCGTTAAATACAGAGTCCTGTGATTTTCAAAGGTGGAAAAAGGGTTGTGAATTGTTTAATTGCATGTGAGGAATTTCATGCTTTTCCCTTAATGACTTCTCATCCCAAAGACTGATTTCTATGCCTTCCATATGAAGGTCCTGTCCTATGAGGTCCTTATGCAGGAGTTAGATGTTTCAAATGTGCGTGAGCTTGAAGATTTTCTCATCAACGAGTGCATGTATGTGGTGAGTATTTTACTTGAGCTCTCTTGATTGCTTTTCTGTTAAGTAATTTTCTGGGACTTCATGTGTATACTAGCAAAACATTGCTCATTGCTGATTTATGAGACTTATCAAATGTATTTATGTACTCAGTAAAAGCTGATTCTGCACAAATCGCAGACTGGGAAATCCCATTATTATCATTATTTTGCTAGTGTCATTGTCTACTCTTTCTTAATTTATTTTTTCATCAACATTTTCTGCAACTTTTTTCTGGTATAGGGTATTGTCAGGGGAAAGTTGGATCAGTTGCGAAGATCTTTTGAGGTTTGATGTTAAGAAACCTGTCTGGCTTCTCTCTCTTCTTGTTTATGGGTCTGGTTTAGTTGGATTGAGTACCAAGTACTAACTATATTGGTTGTTATGCAGGTGCAATTTGCTGCAGGGAGAGATCTTCGACCTGGCCAACTAGGGAATATGATAAACACACTAACAGATTGGTACCATTTCTTTTCCAGCTGCCCCTTTCTGCAGGAGTTTTGTTCCAGTTTTCCTTGAGCCTCCTTTTTCTGGGTAGTGTTAGATGAGATCTACATGTGTTTGATCCTTATTGTCTTAGATTTGTTTTATTAAGGAAGTTCTGCAGTATCTTCTCTTGTTTGGGCTCTCACACTTGTTTGCTTGCTGGGTCAACCGTGTGCTGTTTTCATGGTTTCATTTACTGCAAGTCCATTTAGGTTTATTCACTATTTACTTGCTAATCTAATATTTCACCATTAAGACTCCTTCATGAATTTTGGTGTGACTGTCATATTCAAGATGCTTTGGCACAGCATGGGAGTAGCATATCATTCTTAATTTATGTGTATATAATGGTTTTATATTAACTCTAGTATCACAATCTTATAGTTTTAATGAACAGGTTAATTTTGACCGAAGTTTTCATAAGAAATAGTGAAGGTTTTCAAATTCCAAATTTACTGTATGAAAATACAAAGTGCAGGTTTGAATGCTTCTTTGAGATTGCCTGGTTATTTGGTGCTTTGGAGTTTTTTCATATGAATTTCTAGCGCTTCCCATTCTTCGTGTTTCCTTATGCTTTCTGCATGTTAAGCTGAATTATGCTTCTGAAACCATTCCCACTGGTTTACCTCCTCTTGCCTTGCCTAAACTTCATTTTTGATATTATCTGGACAATTTTCCCTCAGCTTTTCAATATATAGTTACAAGGAGCTCTTTCACCATTTGAATTGGGAGCGATTTCCTCCAAAATTTGAGGAGTCATGTTTGTTATTGTAAAATACATATTAAAATATTTGTTCAAGTTCTTTTATTTTAGTTCTAGATCTTGATAATGTTTGGATTGGACTGAAATCATGTCTTAAAAGGGATCATGGCTCTAGAGCGGAATTCCTTAACAACTACTATTTCAGTTTCAAGAGGAAGAGTCTTGGATCTCGTAATTTCCATTGGAACTTTACACAAATTGAATGGATATTAGTCCCTGAATGATGGTTTGATCAGAGTTTGTTTGGGGAACTAGTTTTTGTTGCTTATATCATTTTGGATATGGTCTAATGCTTATTTCTGCTTTAAAGTAGATTCTTAGCTTACTTTGGGGCAATCATCCTCTAGCTTTTCATCCTATGGAACATCATGAAAAGACAATCTAATGATATTCTAATACCAGTCTTTTAAATTTTATAGGTTGGCTACATCGGACAACCTTCTTGGCACAATTCAGGAGAAGATAAAATGGGCGGATGCTATGAGTGAGGCTGACAAGAAGCACAGTAAAGAATTTGAGGAGAGATTGGAAGAAGCCAAGAAAGCACAATCACATAAGGTCAGTAAAATTGCAGTTTAGCTCTTATTTAGTTTCAAGTGATTATTACACTATTCATATGCGTGTGTTTGTGTACACGGTAATAAGAAGAGATTAGTATAATGTTACAATGTTATAAACAATGATCAATTTTTTGTGCTCAGAATGTGTCAAGTCTACCCAAGCATATTATGTGTTATAACATTGAAAGGAAGTCAGCACCCCTTCCCATCTCTCTTGAATTTTTGGTTTTGTTTGGAAGGACATTTTTTTTCCATTTCCCTGCAATCGTTTATTGTTTTTAAACCAAACCAAAGAAATTGGATCTCCCATGGACTACTGTTGAAAGGAAATGTTTCTGGATTTTGATTTCCACTGTAATCATCAGTTATGAATAGTTTGAGTTTGCCCGTATTCCTCTAAATTTAAGCAATCCGTCTGTTCCATATATTTTTACGGATGGTATTGGTCGATGTGTCTTACTTACAACGTGGCAGAAGTTATCAACTGTGAGCAGGCAGAGTTTGACTTCCGGGGCCATGAGGAGATCTACCCAGAATCTGGTGGAGTGATGGACTATGAGGAAGATCGTGGCAGGCCTAAGAGGTAACCTTTGTTAAATTTTCTGCTAACTTGTTGACTAGTGGAATGTGAAACAATGAGTGAGGCTAGCACACTCCTATGCCGGCTACAGAGCAAAGAAATTAGTCTTACTGTTTTACAACCCTTTTTACTGGAAGTTTTGATTCCTTAATTTGTTTATTAGTTATTCACTCGCATATTGCGGTTATAATTCGTGATAGTTGAACTATTTCAAAATTGTGCAGGAGACGACATCCAATAGGTTGAGATAGAAGAATCATCAGGTGTTGAGTGATGACGACTAGCGAGCTTTTTGTGCATGGCTGCTAACGACAACTTCTATGGCTTTTGAGTATAGGGCTCCCATTTCAAACTGTATTTGCTAGTCATTTGGACAGGGATTGAGCTAGGTTGTTATATTGCTGTTTCATTTTGGGTCCTGGATGGGAATCAGTCAGGCTTGGTAATGTTAGAAGCATCTGGTGGTAGTGAGATGCACCGTGTTTTCATATACAATTGCGGTGGAAGCGGCTCCACAGCTACTACTGCTGATTGCTGTGATGGAACAGATTGTCCATAATCCGAGAATTGTTTTAGGATCTCCAGCTTGTGATTAAAGGAAAGGAAGTGTCGATGCATTGCTTGCTGATTTTTATTCCCAAGGATCGATCCTTGACGGCTGCCTTATAATTTGTGATTCAAGTGCGATCGTTCCAATCAATAAGCAGAAAGAAGAAGATTATTTGACCCACTAAACAAGATTTGGTTTGCTGTCACAAGTTTGAGGTAGTATGAGCAAAAGATGTCCGGTCCTTGAACCGAAATGAATAACTTAATTAAAAATCTCAATTAAACAACTTTATGACTTAATTGGATTATACATACTGAATTGAGAATTGAGGTTTACTTGAATTGTTGCAAAGTTACCTGGAACTTGGCAGCTGAGAGGCTGGAGGAACAAGCCCCGCAATCAGTGCGGGAGGCTGAAAGCTTGGACGCTCGGTGGGCTTGCAACTGTAGCAACACAGTGCAGCAGTGTTGGTCGTCGGTCGTCGTTGTTGGTTTGAATGTTGCAGCGGCATCGGGCTGGGAGTGGGAGGAGGAGAAATGCGACCGGACGATGGGTAAGTTCGATTTTAGGGATTTGAAACTGCGATTTTGGGATTTTGAATTGCCTAATTTGGTTTCCCCCTATTTTTCTTCTTGTTTTCGTTTTTGCCATCAGAAGTCAAAACAACATCGTTCCATCAGATCAAAATGACGTCGTTTTATTATTGATCCGCCTTTCATTGGTGCCGGTGGGTTAGCATGTGACAAATTAGACTAGTCTGTAGCTCCCAAGTGAAAGTTTATTATGTTTACACCTTTTGACTAAAGTGTAAAGGCGTCATTGATAAGTTTTTGTGTTTTTATGTGTTTCAACGTGTGTTTCGCCGCAAGGATTCTGTGAATCCCCGTTTCTAATGAATTCAATACGTAGGTAATCGTTAAATTAACCCCGAACAATCATGTTTTATTTCCTTTCTTTGATACAACTCATTATAATTTTTAAACTTAAACGATACAAAATTATAAAATAATATAAAATGTTTTCTTATGTTATTCGTCTTTAGTAAATTACATAAAGATATGTATTTAGGAAATAAATAAGGGAAATCAAGGGAAATAGATACCGAGTTATAATATGCCAAGATAAAGAAAAACAAGAAGTAAATTTGCTAATTAAAATCTAAACATTTAATCGAGTAAGAAATAGTAATTAACATTAGTTGTACAATAAATTATATATAGAGTTCTATAGTTAATTTAACTTTATTGAAATACATTAAACCTCATAATTTTGTAATTTCAACTGAAATTGATACATTAATAATTATGTGCACATTACAAATTATGAAAAAAAGAAAGAAGAGAAAGGAAAATAATTTATAAACCAATAATTTAATGAAACGAAACATAATAGAAAAGAAAAAGAGAAAAACAAAAACAAAAGAAAAGGAAAAGGAAAAAAACAAAGAAATAAGCCAAGGGGGAGACGACTTCAAAGGGGAGGAGGCTTTTAAGCCTTGTACTACTTTCTTCATCCCAGTTGTTTTTGCACTTTTACTTTTTTAACACTATTTTTAATCAAAATTTGATTGCATATTTAAATAGGTATATAAACAACAATATTATCTTAGTTGATATTGTATAATTTATCGTAACAAGTAATTTTTAAATATCAAATTTTTATTTACCTTATTAAATATAGATAAAAATATTAACGGTCAAATATATTTGTTGAACAACGTGATAATGATTATAGTGAAAAATCACATGAGACAGAGGAAGTAATGGGTTTGGTGACCTGGACCTCGAAGGAATGAGTTTGAAGGAAGTTCTAACATGGCAAGTTAATGGTGACGTTAGGCCTGGTGGGTTCATGCAGGGGTATCCTATAGTCATAGGATCTTCTCATGAGTCGTTAGGCTTAGGTCAAGGTGAAGATGCAGATGACGATGAGGAGTCTCCTCGTGTCATGTTCAAAGGTGGTCTTGAGGAAGTCGTAAAAGTGTGTATTCTATATTTGTAAATTATTACCATTGGACTTTAAGTATTCCATCTAAGCCAAAGGAATGAGCTAAAGAGCTGGGGTATCAGATAGGTGCGATGTTTCACAAGTTTATGGAGCGTGAACTGGAATAGAAGACAAAGATGGGGAAAGTATGACGTCGATGGAAGAGTATGATACACATTTATTGGGGCAAAATGTGAGATTGGTAAGTTGGAAAGGGAGTTGATGGATATAATGTGGCGGTAAAGAAGTGGAAAAGGTTTTTGATGGAGGAAACTCGTGAGGTTGATAAAAACAACTATCATTTCGAAGCAGGAAGATCATATTGATGAGTTGTTCGATCGGATAAAGGAGTTGCAGACTGAGTGCCAACGTTTGGAAGCATTGTCCGATGATTGGCGTATTCGTCATGATGATACTCTTGTGGGGATAAGCTATTGGCGTAGTTTGGGAATATGGAGAGGAGGATCGAACGTCGGGGAACAGCGCTAGTCCGCTGTTCCCGACTGGAGAAGCACTGTCGTACGCTGAAATCGTCGCTAAAAGAACAATATGAGGTGAATGCAAATCTACTTGAGGATATTTCTAAGGCCTTATTCGCGAGGTCTAGGGGGTCTTATGGAGTTTTAATAAATCATTTCCACCTTTTAGAGCAACAATTTGAGGAGTTTCAGCGAAGCCTAGAGACTTATACCTACTTTGTACATCCACTAACTATCTAACTAGAGCGTTCAGAGCATAGGCCGATTATCGATCGTAAGTCCTTCCACATATGAGGCATATGAAGGTTGTTGGTAAAACCCGTGTCAGAGTGTATTTACACATGAGGTGGAGGTTGGAGGAGATCTTTCTGGATAAGGATAATTGGAAGAAGGCTTCGGTATTTGAACTTATTTATTGATGTTATTCTGGGAGAGCTAGGTTTATCGGTCCGAATAGCTGATCGCGTAAATGAGTAATAGTTTGTTTTATTGTGCACGTAATAAGACTTCTCTTAATAAGGTGTTTGTTTTTCACTGGTATGTTATTTGGTTGTAACCCACAAGTCATGTATTATGACGTATCTTAAATGAAGATGCATTTTGGATATAAGTTTCGTAGTGACATGGGATTAGGGATGACCATGGGGTATAGCGTTGATTTATGTGTAGGAATGATAATCGAATTCTTTTATATAACTAGTTAAATAATTCGTAGCGATACTGGTTTCGTATTAATACTTCTAGTGTAGTGAGTATGGAGCAATTGATGGCTTCTAAGACTGTATATGGTTGAGTAAGAGGAAATGTGGTTTAGTCACCCGTCTCGAGGAGGGTGATGTAGGTAGTAGTGGAATTGCAGTGAGAAAGCATCGTGGTTCTCTGCTTGTATCGCTGGGCTGGTGATTTTCCAATTGTGTGCGGATCTATGGATGATCATCCCGTCTATTTTGCGAGGTACGAGTAACTCTGTTACTATGCAAATCCGTAAGTGATTTGCTTGTTTATGTCACCTAAGTAAATGGGAGTAATGGCATGAAGAATTATGTACGTAAGAGTTCATTTGTTCATGAGGAGTGGTTCGTGGAGGTATGCGAAGCGAAAATGAGAGGATGTTTTATTATTTTATTTTATGATTTTGAAATTATGTGGAATGTCTCCGTATTATGAGTGTGCATATGTGTTTAGGTTTGGGTCGTGCAAAATACGCGGGCCTATGCATAAATTAATTTTCGAATATATAGGGTAGTGGGCTTGTGAGTCTATATGAATGCCACATGGGCATATCTTTTCAGATTGTTTTTGTTGGAACATGTAGAATATTATGACGTTCCATTTTCTAAGGCTTAATAAGTGGTTAGTAGTTTTTTGAGAAACGGGAGGACACAACTTTTAAAAGGACTTTTAATAATGAGGGTTTCTTTTTCCAAGACTAAACTACGCCTATAAAAGAGGCTGCTGACACAACACTTTCTCAGCTAGTAATTTTGTATGTAATTTCTTTATGTTAAGCATTTGGGGGAGTAACTTTGAGTGTATTTTGTGTGTTTGTATTAAGTATTATGAGAAGTGATTTTGAGTGTGTTGTGATTGGGCCTAAGCTAGGTGTCCGTTCATCAGGGATTTTCCCTATGGAGATGATGGTTTGTGGCGTTCCGGGATGTATGGGGTTACTTGGGATGCCAGAGCTATCCTTAAATTTGGGTTGGAGATATCACTGATTATGCGATAAACTATTATGTGAGACTAAGTTGGAGAAGTAACTCCAATTGATGAAGGTGCAAGTTTGGGTTACATCTTTTGTAGGGCGTCCCGAGGATCGCCATGCTTGGCGTAAGTTTTCAGTCTTAAAAGTGTTCTATTTTTCTATATATTTCACTATATATATATTTGTATTGTATGGTTTTGGACAGTATCAGAGGGTGAGATTAGCGAACGTGGGGTCGGGATGAAGGATGATGAACAATCTCCTTCTGCGAGGCCCTTGGGCATGGAAGCTGAGAAAGATCAACACGTGGGTTATGACCTGACTCGCGATGACAAAGTTCGAAGAAAAATATGGGCTTCTTAGTTAAGAACTCATGACGGAGGAATGGTTTCGCCAGTTAGTTCAAATGGGGGTATGTGATGAAGCAGATCTACTAGTGAAGCGATCGGTCGCTATTTGCTGGTACACCCACTCTACTTGATTAGTAGGCCTCAGAAAATAGAGGAGGTGCAGTGGGAGAATGGGAAACCATTCTTTGACCGCCTTGGGTCCCTTATGACTTGACTAGTGCACAACTATATATTTATGTAATAGATTCGCAAATAATATGTTGTAATCCTTCTTAAGGGAAATTTTATAGTGCAGACAAGCAATTGTACTGTAATCTTTAGTTTTTGTATGGATCTAAGATTAATAAATTTCTTATTGATTATGCGATGATTTCTCTTACTTTTCCAGTACTGATTTTATTCCACCAATGCTAATGTCACCTCGCTAACTAACTTTGTTCGGACTATGTTTCTTTGTTTCTAGTTGACCAATAATCTGGGGGCTATTCCTATTACACAGGTTGGGCGCATTATTCTAATCAGGGCATGGGATGTGCTTTGCAAGCCGTGCCCTTTATCTGAAAACACTTCACCGTGCTCTTCTTCTGTCAGTGTTTTTCTATCCAAAACTTTTGTCAGCCATTTCGTATAACCATTCGATCGTATCACTTAATCTAGGTATGCTTATGCCTGGGTTTACTAACTCTGTATTTTATCCATCTAATCTTGATTCCACGAGCCTATTTCCGTGGCTAAGCGATCTCTATGGCATTGTTCTCTATAAAAGAAATTCAACAATTTCTTTGCTAACACGACGAAACTTATTATTTTTATTATATTCCCTCCGTCCAATAATAAATGGCACAATTTCCTTTTCAAGATATTCAATGATCATGTTTGACCGTTAATATATTTACCTATAGATAACAATGTTGCATAAAAAATGATATTAGAAAATATGATTAAAATGAATATAATAACATCTCACATGATATTTTATTGTATATATAAATTTTATATTTAGGGTCAAATTTCACAAATTTTGACTTGGAAAAAGCAATTGTGCCATTTATTATGGGACGGAGAGAGTATATATTTTCACCTAGAGTTGATTGTGATATATGAGTGTACCTTGGTTGTGAGTCTGTTCTAGTTTCACTTAGAATTGCGCGAACATACCCATGGTGCATGCTCTTTTGACTTGGTTTGCTAGTTTTTTGCCCGATGGCTTCCTTGGGTGTGAGGATTATCTGGGGTTTGCTGTATAGGCAGTGACTCTGGCATGGGCTCCTGCCTTTCCCAGGAACTATAAAAAACCAGAAAGAAAAATGTCCCCACAACCACTACCACTGATGCCGGGGATTCCTTCCAAATAGTGATAGTTCCCGAAATTGACTACGACTAATCTATCTGTTGGAATAATGTCCTTCAGTCAATGTGCATTTTTCACAATATAGTTTGAGAATTAATTACAGAGATAATTAATTCAGTTATTTTGAGTGATCAGAATGTATAGCTTGAAATCGCTTTCGATAAGCTAGCATCAATTATATTGGGCTTGCAGCTTATTAAGACTGAACCTATAGGGTCACACACAAGACATGAAATTGGATAAAATAAATGACTATTGGGCTAAGAGCCCAGATAGTAATTATATGAGAATTGAGTTTAGAACTCATTAAGTCTAATTGAGCTAGGCCCAGATTGACTTGGATTAGGGTTTCTCGGATTAATGACTATTCTGTATAAATAAATATATTTACAGAATTGTTCAGAATAACATTATTAGAACCCTGGCCGTTCCAAGCGACAGAAACCAGAAACCGATCCAATCATTCTCAGAAAACCAACCTCACCGAAAAGAGAAGAAGAAATATTGGGTCTTTGCTTGCTGATCAACGTTCTAAGCTGACCGCGGTGTAGGCGATCCGATCGTACTGTGTGGATACGTATAGATGAATCACATTTGGGATCCTCGTCTCTGTGGTTGATTGAATCCGACAGTAAAACATGCTTCAAAGGTAATCTAAACTGTCATATAGATTCGAATTAAATACATGCATGAGATCTGAGATTAGATAATTGATTTTTCGCTAAATTAGATTTAATCAATTCCCAACAGTGGTATCATAGCCTCTTGCATGTTTTAGTTTGATCTAGAAAATATGTGAATTAGATTTACATAATATGATATTTAGATTTGTGTTCATGTTTTAATCAAATTAATTATTGGATAATTTAATTTGATTTAAACTCACTGAGTTAAAAAAACTCTCAAAGCTGGATTTACTATTCACAACCGAAAATATTCACCTATCGGTTATACTATTCACCACGTGGGTACTGTAGCACTGCCGCCAGGTCGGCGGTGGCAGAGCATGGCGTTATTGGGCGCTGAAGCTACATTAAAACCTAGGCCAACATTATTTGATTCTGGGCCTATTAATTCTATGTCCCTGGTTTCTTTAATTATTGTGAGGCTATGGTTTTATTTGGCTAGGTCAAATTGTGGCATGGCTGCTGGGCCAAATGTTGCCTGCGCCCCAGCATGTCAGGTGGTTTGGACCAGCTGGATCTGATCAGGCCAATTTTCTGGTCTGGTCTTGATTGGAACGGGCCGGTTCAGCCCAAATATTTTTTTGAAATAAATTAAATTAATTTGAATTTAAATTAAATTTTTTGAATTGATAAAAATTAATTGAGCTATATTAGGCTCAGTGGGCTAATTTCTTATTAATTTAATTTTTGAGTGGAGAAATTTTATTTCAGAAAATAAAATTAAATATCAACACAAGTTTTATTATTCAAGGCATTGAATGTGCTTGATTATCAAATTTGATTATTTATTAATTTAAAATAATAAATATTAAGTAATAATAATTAAGGTTAGTAATTTTAGAAATTGGTTGACTTAAATATTTTGTTATGGATTTCCTAATATACTTAGTTTATTTAGTAATTTAAAATTATCAAATATGACAAAGAAAATAATTAAGGTTAATATTTTTAGAAATTAGTTGACTTAATTATTTTGGTATGGTTAATTGCATAATTTACCATGTGATTTTATTCCAGTTTGCTTTTATATGTTATTGGATCATTCATTTAAAATGAATGGATGCATATATGAATTGGAATTACGTGCAGGGTTGTCAGTGACTAGTATGACCCATTAGATATTTAAATACGGCCCGCGTACCGTTTATAGAGTATTGTAAGTAAATACCATTTGCCTACCGTTTATTGCTATGTTGTAAGTTTATTTTCAATTTTATTATTTAAGTTAAATAAATTGTAAGTTTGATGAGAAGATCGAAGGATGGGATCCAATAGGCAAGATGAAGAGTTTGTCAAGATTAGGGGGCCATACTGGGATCACTTTAGATGCATTTATTTATTTATCGTATTTATTTATTTATTTCTTTATATTATAAATGCATGCGATTGATTTATGTGTGTGGAATGATTATGAAGTTAGTTCACTATGAGTAATAATTTTCCATTCCTAAACAAAAACACCCATTAAGCTCTCGATCACCAGTGACAGATTTCGCCAAAGCAATAGTGACACTTCTAATCTTGGTACAAATGCGGGCAGACCTAGTGAAAGGGGTTTGTATGTTAGTTTTGATTTTCTCGTCAATATCAGTGAGGGGTCCTCAGATGTTGAAACAATGGAGATAGGTAATACATTGGATATACCCTGTCGACCAAGAGTAATATTGGATACTAATAGCAATGAGATTGCTTACCTAAAATCAAAGGAATTGAGACAAGCCAAAGCATACTCAAAACCTTGTAATTTTGAGGGTCTTGGAATCATTTTATTCAAGGCATCGCCTTGGGCTGAATAAAATATTTAAATAACTTGTATTATTGCTTGCATGCATGCATGCATTTTTACTTTTTATTTGTTTTAAATGGTTTATTTATTGCAATTTTCAATTGTAGAATTATGGCTGGAAACAGTAACAACAACACGTTTAACATGCGTTCAATCCTTGAGAAGGATAAGTTGAACCGCAGTAACTTTCTTGACTGGAATAGGAACTTGAGAATAGTTATGAAAGAAAATAAGGAGCATGCAATTAATGAACCGATCCTTGAACTCAATGACGGGGCAACCCTGACTGAGAGAAAGACACACATGCGGCTTGTTGATACCGCCACTGATGTTAAATGCCTTATGTTGGCTAGCATGAGTCCGGATTTGCAAACGCAGTTTCTGAACTTTGATGCTTACAACATCAATCTGAAGCTCCAGAATATGTTTCAGGAGAAGGCTAGGGTTGAAAGGTTTGAGACCAGTAAGGCTATTCTCGATTGTAAGATCGAGAAAGGAAAACTAGTGAGACTTCATGTTTTGAAAATGATTGGATTATTTGATAATATGGAGAGACTTGGTTTCCCATATGGCCGAGAGTTGACCATTGACATCATTCTCCATTCATTTCCTGAGGGCTATGATGCTTTCAAGTTGAATTATAATATGAATGAAAAGGAGAAGACTTTGACTGAGCTGCATGGGATGCTTAAAACTGCTGAGCCAAGTGTCAAGAATGAGATCAAGAAAGAAGTTCAAGGGAAATGGGTTCAAGAAGTCATGGAAGAAGAAAGTAGTGGCAAAGGGTAAGGGCAAAGGGTAAGGGCAAGGGCAATGGCAAGAAAGCTGCCAATGCGCCTAAAGTGCAGCCTGCTACTAAGAAGTAGAAAAGTGCAAGCTCTGATGAGTCCCAATGCTTCTACTGCATGACACCGGCCATTGGAAAAGGGACTGGCCCAAGTTCTTAGAGGACAAGAAAAAGGGAAAGGTAGCTGGAAGTGCAAGTATTTTTTGTTATAAACTGTCATTTTGCTGACTCCACTCCATGGGTATTGGATACCGGAGGTGGTTCTCACATTTGTTTGAATGTGCAGGGACTAACAAAAAGTAGGAGTTTGGAAAAAGGAGAAGTTGACCTACGTGTGGGAAATGGAGCAAGGGTTGCTGCATTAGCCGTAGAAACATATCATTTATCTTTGATCTCTGGGCTTACACTGGATTTGAATAATTGCTATTTTGTTCCTAGTGTTACCAAAAATATTTATCCCTATCTCTATGTTGGACATGGAAGGTTTTCATTTTATAATAATGGACAATAGTTGTTCAACTTATTTGAAAGAGGTGTTATGGACCAGCAAGGTTGAGCAATGGTCTTTACTTGCTTGATTTGGATAAACATGTTTATAATGTAAATGTTAAAAGGGCTAAACAAATGATTTGAATCCAACTTACCTCTAGCATTGTTGATTAGGCCATATCAACATAAAATGCATTCAGAGATTCCAAAAGGAGGGCATTCTGAAATCATTTAACTTGGAGTCAATGATAAGTGTGAATCTTGTTTGATGGGAAAAATAACAAAATCACCCTTCAATGGGTTGGGTGAGAGAGCAAATGAGTTATTGGGTCTTATTCACACTGGCGTGTGTGGACCAATGAGTTCAAATGCAAGAGGTGGATTTTGTTACTTCATTACATTTACCGATGATTTGAGTATATATGGTTATGTCTATTTGATGAGAAACAAGTCGGAAACCTTTGAAAAATTTAAGGAGTTCTAAAATGAAGTCCAGAATCAACTTGGCAAGAAAATCAAAGCACTTCGATCGGATCGAGGTGGCGAATATTTGAGCCAAGAATTTGTTGACCATCCAAAAGATTGTGGCATTCTTTCACAAATGAATCCTCCATGAACACCACAATGGAACGGTGTGTCCGAACGGAGAAATAGAACCTTATTGGATATGGTTCGTTCGATGATGGGTCAAGCCGATCTTCCAGTTTCCTTTTGGGGACATGCTCTTCTGACAGCAGCTGTCACACTGAACCGAGCACCGTCTAAAGCTGTAGAAAAGACACCATATGAGTTATGGACAAGAAGGGTTTCTCGCTTGTCTTTTCTCAAGATTTGGGGTTGCGAAGCGTTTGTCAAAAGGTTGATTTCTGACAAGCTTGCACCCAAGTCTGACAAATGTCTTTTTGTGGGATATCCAATAGAGACCAATGGGTATTACTTCTACAACCGTTCTTAGAAAAAAGTTTTTGTTGTTCAAGATGGTGTCTTTTTGGAGAAGGATTATCTTTCCAAAATGACAAGTTGGCAGAAAATAGACCTCGACGAGGTTCGAGGCGAGCAACAATCATAACCGAAAACATCTATCCCTTCAAAGACACCTGTTTCAAATGAAGTGGTTGCGATGAATTTGGAACAAGTCTTAGAGACAACCAAAGTCGCTCATGCCCCACGTAGGTCTGAAAGGTATATGGTTCGAACAAAAAGGTACACTGATGTCCTTTTGACTGAAAACCATGAAATCATGCATTTAGAAAGTGATGAGCCTACGACTTACTGTCAAGCTTTGACGAGTCCTGACTCCGCAAAGTGGCTTGAAACCATGAAATCTGAAATGGACTCTATGTATGAAAATCAAGTTTTGAACTTGGTTGATTCACTAAATGGGGTTAAACCCATAGGAAACAAATGGGTCTTTAAAAAAAAGACTGACAGGGATGTAAACGTTTACGTTTTCAAGGATAGACTGGTAGCTAAAGGGTACAAACAAGTCCACGGGGTGGATTATGATGAAACCTTTTCTCCAGTTGCAATGCTTAAGTCCGTTCGGATTCTCCTAGCAATTGTATCTCATTATGATTATGAGATTTGGCAAATGGATGTAAAAACCGCCTTCCTTAATGGGATTTTGGAAGAGTATGTGTATATGACATAGCCTGAGGGTTTTGTAGACAAAGAAAATGCTGGGAAGGTATTCAAACTTCAGAGGTCCATTTATGGATTGAAGCAAGCATCCAGGAGTTGAAATCTACATTTCGATGAACCAATTAAGAAATTTGGTTTTCAAAGAAATGTTGAAGAATCTTGTGTATACAATAAGGTTAGTGGGAGAAAAATAGTGTTCCTTGTCCTTTATGTCGATGACATCTTGATCATTGGAAATGACATTCATGTGTTAGAGGCTGTAAAGGCTTGGCTTGGAAAGTGTTTCAAAACAAAGGACTTGGGAGAAGCAGAGTACATATTGGGCATCAA
>JAULKM010000008.1:8328811-8340870 GCA_032355605.1 Rubia tinctorum
TTGGTTGGCCGCTCATAACGCCAGCACTGCTGAACAGCAAACCATTTTAAAGGGAGGGGTGCCGATTTGCTAGACAGGAAAATTGGAAAACAAAATAGAGATTAAAAATTGGCATCTTTATCATGAACTACATCAAAATATGGAATCGATAGTAATGTATCTCGAGTCAAAGTGAAGTCTACATACTACAGAGAACATTTCTCCCACAGAATATCACTTACCCTTTCTGTATCACAAGTCTTGCCAGGGAAGGAGTGAGTTCAGGCCTCAGTGCAACTCGGCGCTTTCCTCGGTCCTCAAAACAGTAGAGCTGAAATATTGCCAAAACAAAGAGAAGAAAGGGATGTATCAGTCATTCATTCATGTAGGCAGAGACAAGTTCAATTGTGTGCCTTCAGACTTCGTTACTTCAATGTTCTTATCCCAAGGAAATCCCCATCCCCGTCATTAATTACTTCCCAGAGAATCAGTAAGTTTCATATTCAAAAAGGGCAAACAATTTAACTTTTTGCCCCTGTACCCTTGAACTCGTGTGTAATACCCTAGCTTGGGGTATGTTCAGAGAATATAATGCCGAAATCACATTTACCTCACAGAAGGTTCAAATGGGTGTCCTGTAAATGATGCAACTAATTATGGGGAGTGTTAGAAAAAAAGAAAAATAGCATATCACGAGCTTTACAGAGATGTCCTGATACATGTGATTTTTTTTTATATTTTTGGAATATTTGAATGATTTTAACATTATGTGCATTACATATGATTAGAAGAGCTTCCTTCTGCATTGCTATAAATTGTTTCCTCCAGTTCTATCCCTTAAGCCCCCAACATCCTACCAATTGCATTTCGGTAAAAGGAAGCATTAATAAAGGCCTCACTTCCCTTGAATCAATGGATTAGCAACAAGTAACTACTCTTGTTCTAGATTCTCGATATTAACAACTACACCCAACCAGTTGGCGGGCTAAAATCTAAGGAAAGCTATTCTAATTCCACTCACTTCCACAGAGCCAACCTAACTATCTAGGCTGTGTTCTTCTATTTTCGAATTCCAGGCAGACAAACACACACTTAATAGAATATCAAAAGTTAAAGCAGCAATCCTGCAACAGAGAAGATGGTGAAATTCAAACACCAACCTGCTCTCTGATTTCCTCCCCTGCTTTCCTGATATATAGAGCCTCTGACTCTAGGATAGGAAAATCAACCTCTTCAAAGCCGTACAGTTGCGACACCTAAAATGAGAAAACTAATCAACACATTTTAAAAATCACATCATACTATCAACTATTCGCAGTATGAATTACTCCATCTTCTGCTTGAATTTCGCACATTTTTAATCTCAAATCCATGAGAAGAAGATACAGTTTGAGTCTCGCGTTTCCTTGTGAGCAGAGAGTGGGTATACCTGTTTGAATTGAGAGAAGAGCCAGTTGCGAAGGCGCATGTCTTCGGGAGGAAAATCGCGGGTACCTTTAGGCGGGTTAACATCGATTTTCTGCAGGTGAGCAGCATTAGCATTGTCGAGCGGGTGAGTCTGAGCAGAAGCAGTAGAATGAGCTCTGAAAGCAGGGAGGATTGGAAGAAGCGAGAAGAGAGTTTTGGGACGGGGGAGTAGAGCGGTAACCAGCCGCCGTGGATGGTTGAGGAAGAGGATATGGGAGCAAGAGTGAAGCGCGGCCATGGTGGCCTTTCGCACTAACTTTTTTCTGAACTGCGAGTAAATCCAAAGGTTAAAATCATCCAAAATGCTCCCTCCATCCCATAGTAATCTTGCTTTTTGCACGCAAGAGGCATGTTTTTTATAGTTAATAAGTTTATTTACGTATAATAATGAAAAATATAAAAATTGATATTTTGAAACTATTTGTTATGAAGAATTAAACAATATCATCTGCGATAATATTATTGTTCATACATATATTCAAATATGTGATTAAATTTTGATAGAGAATAGTAATCGAAAAGCAAAAGTGCAAGTTCAACTGGGACAGGGGGAGTATTTTTTTCTGGAATGCGAGTAAACTTTAGGTTTGTTTTTTTTCCTTAATCCTAACTTTAGATTGAAATCTTCCAAAATACTTGCTTTAAAAGATGACCACTGTACCATACATTCTCGGGGTAAATCTCAACTTTCAATTTCATTTAGAGGTTAAAGATTATGAAATCTTTTTTTCTTAATAATAAATATAATTAGAATATCTCAAAGTCTTGTATTGAACTGACTAACTGTTAGACTGAGTCATTTTATAATTGATGTAACTAACGAGATGATTTTATGTTTGTTTTGTTCATTGCTGCTAATGTCAAATTTTGTATGAACTCCTCCATGTAGTGCTGTCAATTCAGTTATTCGAGTCAGGTTCGGGTTCCAATCAAACGAGTTCGGGTTGAAATGGGTCAAAATCTGTTTTCGGGTCGAGTCAAAACGGGTTCGGGTTAAAACGGGCTAAAGTCTGTTAGTTGGGTCGGTTCGGGTTGGGTCGGATTGAAACGGATTCAGGTTGAAGAAGGTCTAAGTTTGTTTTTGGGGTCAGGTTGAAAAGTGTCAAAGTCTATTTGTCGAGTCGGGTCAAAACATATTTGGGTTGAAAAGTGTCAAAGTATGTTTTTCTGGTCGAATCGAGTAAATGTTAAGTCAGGTTCAGACGAGTCTGTAATGCTCCTCAGGTCAGGTCGTGTTGGGTTACACTACTAGAAAACAGGTACATAGGTAGGTATGTCAGTGTTGGGCAGGGGCGGAGCTAAAAAAATTTATTTGGTGGGTCACAATTTAATTTGGTGTCTCTATCTCTGAAGATAGTGTTCGAATTTTAGAAAGTTCAGAATTTTGAATTTTGGGTTAGAATTATTAGGTCAGAATCAAGTTTCGGATTGAATTCGAGTTGAGTCGAGTTTGGATTTGGATTTGGGCCCAGATTATCAGGTCGGAATCAGGTTTCGGATTGAGTTTGGGTCGAGTTGGGTTCGGATTTGGACCCAATTATCAGGTCAGAATCGGGTTTGGGTTGAGTTTGGGTCGAGTCGAGTTCAGGTAAATATTTTGCGGGTCAGGATCAGGTTTAGGTTGAGTTTGGTTAAGTCGGTCTAGGTCGGATCAGAAATTTGGGTCAGAAATTGACAGCTCTACCTCCATGTGTATGCTCCGATGATCTACTCCAAGATACCTGAGAGACAACCAAAACTAAGGTCAGGCAAGCCGGCACAGGGTCGTGCCTGCTCCGACAATCAAGTCAGTTCAGGTGGTCATCTTAGGTCTCTCGTACAGTGTAATGAAAAGGGTTTAGAGATTATACCTTCTCTCATGTTGAATCATCGCTATAAGGGGTTTCTTGGCTGATGGGACATGAGTTGTCCCATCACGTCTTGCCCCTTGGACCTTCTAACAGATTCTTCTAAAGTGTGCTGAAAATGGGGATTGGTCTGACAGTCCCATACATTATCAAGTCCCCCAGCCCCAGGTCTTGCAGCCGCAGACGCTGACCGTAGGGTTAAGTCATTGGGCAAGCCAATCGACTCTCTTGTTTTGCGAGGGAAAACTGCCCCCTTTGCTTTTTCAAAAGTAGAAACTTTTCAAATATTTTTAAAAGATGGTGACTTTTTATAAAAAGTGATGTCAGTTTATTGAGCAGTTCTGCTTCTCGCTTGAATGTGAACCACGTGTTCTGCCCCTTTACGCATCTCATGCTAGTGGTTTAAAATCACGCCTCCCCAAGAGAACCTTAATCATTCCTCTGTCTTCTTGTTTTTGAAACTTTTTTTTAAAATAAACCACCAATTGGTGGGGGTGTTTATTAGGCTCCCCAAACCTTTTACCCAAAACCATAATTGTTCAAAATATACACTTCCTAATCTAAGTAGTTTAAGCAAGTCACGCTTCTAAGACAAAAACGACTCTCTAAGCATTGTGTTCCATTGATTATGTTTCTACCTCTTGGATCTCCACCCCCATGTTAATCCAAGGGTAGCTAGATAATCAATAGAGATATTCACAAAATAGGTAAAATATGGATATGAAATCCGATAGCCTAAATTCTGAGATTGACAATTCTTAATCTATCGCCAATTATAGCTGTCTTTGTTTCCTCGTTCAGGTCACTCCAGTTCCAAGCTTGTCTACTTTGGATTCTTCTTGTTTCTGCCATATTTGCCAGTACATGAGCGACAATGTTCTGCTCCCTAAAGACATGAGTAACGGTCACATTGCACTGAAGCAATAATTTTTGCAGCTTCCATAGCTTAGTTGTCATTCTCTACGGCCATGAAGCTCCTTGTTTCATTAGATTACATACCTTCAAACAATCAGTTTGTAAAGCTAATGGAAGGAAATTGTGATGTATGCAAACCTCAACTCCAAAAATTACAGCAATTAGTTCAGCCTCAAAAGCATCTGATGCTCCTGTGATATTATCTCCTCCAACATACATTTATTTTCCCTCAGCATTCCTAATTACAATCCCAGTGTTTGGTGGTTTGGATGTTTTAAATAATGCATCAGTATTTAAAATGTATCCCATGTCAGGTGGCTTCCATTTAATTATCTTGATGATCTTAATCTTAGGGGCTTTATACACAGGCAAAAACCCTTTTGCTTCCAGCAGATCATAGTCAGAATACCTCTTTTGAGGGTTGATTGTGAATACATCTACCACGAGTCTTTTTAAATCATATTTCATTCTAGTGATGCAGGGTTTTTTGTTATCATAGATAAAAGAACATATTGCTTTCCAAATTATGAAGCATATGACTGAAATGATTTAATTGAAAAACTGATTTTTTTTTTGTGTGTTTGTTTTAGATGCATGAATATATGACCAAAACTATGAGAGCTTATCAAAGATCATATCTATGAGTGGATCTGTAATATCCAGCAGTTTATAAGCATATGACCTTAGGTTAGCTGAGAGTGGGCAAAGGTTAAACAAATGATTCAAAGTTTCAGCTTCTTGTAAGCATAAAGGACATCTAGATATATTAACAATCCCCATCCTTTCCAATATATCATCTAGCGGCAACATATTATTTATTAATCTCCAACAGAAAATAGCAATTTTCCTACGCAGAAGTTTGTTCCATACCTTTTCTAGAGAGGATGATTGTAGCCTCTTATTCCTGAGCAATTAATATGCAGAAAAGATAGAAAATTTAACTGTCATTGCTGGTTTTCATATCAATTTGTCATGCAGATCAGTGAAGAGAATATCTTGCATAATATGTGTGCATACAAAATTATCCAATCCTAGTCTAAGGTCATTTATCATTAGGTCCATTTGATCACTAAAATCCTTCACAATGATGTAAGGATGTGGGATTTCTGTGTCACTATTCCACAGATCTGCAAGACAACCTAATTGAGTCCAATTTGCTATCCAAAAGTTACAATTACCTCTACCAATAAGAACAAAGGAGTTTTCTATAGCAGTTTGAGCAATTTTTACAGAACTCTTCTAAGGATCAGAAGTCCTTGTTGATTTTGGCATTGACCAAATCATTTTTGACCACATGGTGGATCCTAACTGTAGTTTCCACCACATTTTGAGGGAGAAGCTATATATAATTGATGAAAAGTCCGTCAGTTAAAGTCCATTTTCTATGTAGGGGTAGCTCAATCTCTCCCACCCTCTCCAGTGCCTTTTTTGGGTACCATCCTTGTTAGTTCCCCATACAAAGTCTAGACCTAACTGTTCTATTTTATGAATCACTAATCCCGTGGGTGCCATAACACACCAAATGTGTTGAGGAATGGCAGCCAGTACATGTTTCACTAGAGTTGTTCTACCAACTTGATTGAGGAGCTTAGAGTTCCAGTTTTTTTTTATCTTAGCATTCATTTTCTCAATCAATGTTTGGAAATATACATTCAATTTCTTGCTTTTAAAAATGGTTAATCCCAGATACAAAAAAAGGAAAGCCCCCCTGTGACATTTTTGTGACATTACAGATCATATCCCTTGTAACCATGCTTGTTTTATTACCCAATAAAAGGCACTCTTATTATAGTTAACCCTCTACCTAGTGGCTTTCTCATAAATTGATAAGATCTGTATTAGATTTTTCAAGGACTTATTTGTTGCCTTTAAAAAATCATAGTATCATCAGCATATGATAGATGTGAAATCATGGTTGTTCCTGGGATATTGAAAGGATCAAGAAGATTATTTCTAAACATGCATTTAAGACCTCTATTAAGAACCTCAGTACTGAGGTTGAAAAGTATAGGTGATAGGGGGTCTCCCTTTTTGAGACATATTGATGCCTTAAAGAACCATTTGGAACTCCATTGATCAGTACAAAGAAATATGCAGCAGATATATTAGACAATATAACTCTAACAAAGTGTCCATGAAACCCCATTTTCAACATTAGTGAATTTAACATCATTCAAGATACCCTATCAAATGCTTGGACATATCAATCTTTTCTATGAGGTTAAGGGACTGATTTCTCTTATCTAAAAGTCTTTCCAACTCTTGCATGATAAGAATATTAGTAGCAATTTCTCTACCAGGGATAAATGCACTTTGTTCCATAGAGATACATTTATCCATCACATTAGTGATTCTCTCAACAAGAATTTTAGAACAGATTTTTTTACTAAAGTTTGAGAGAGAGATGGGTTTATAATCAGATAGAGTGACATGAGTAGGGATTTTTTTGTATAAGGCAGATAAGTGTGCTTGAAATGTTTGCTGGAATAGAAACAACACACATAAACTCCCGTGCACACTTGAGTAAATCAGATTTGATGATATACTAGGCATATCTATAGAAATATCCTGAATATCCATCCGGACCAGTAGCACTATCAGGATTGAGGCTGAAAACTATCTTTTTAAGCTCTTCCACATCTATCATTTTTAATAGGAGACAATTATCCTCATCTGTAATGATCCTAGGGATATACTCTAAGCATTTTGTTAGTGCCTCACCAGTAATATCTAAATTATCCTTGCTAAGAAGTTCTTTGTAAAAGGATGCAACATGATTACCTATATTTGTCTGATCAGTTAGCCATTGGTCAGATTTGTTTTTAATTTTATTAATCCTAATCCTAGATTGTCTATCCCTGATAGAGTTATGGAAGAATTTAGTATTCATATTAGCATCTTGCAGCCATTTTATCCTGGATTTTTGTTTCCAATACAAGTTTTCCTCCCTCAGATATTGATTTAGTTCTGTTGTGTCTAAGGCTAGCTGGTTAAGATTTTGATCAGTTTGGCATAGATTATATACTATCTCCAATTCCTATACCTTTATTTCAGTTCTCTATATGTTATCAAAAATATTTCCAAAACCGGTCCTATTCCAATGTTTCGAAACAAATTTAAGTCTTTTATATGGATCTCCCAATTAGTCTTTATCACCTCATATAAATATGCTCTTTTTAACCACATTTCTTTGAAACTTAAAGATTTTGGGGTTATGGGTTCTTGCATATGTGTGTTTAGTAAGATTGGTGAGTGGTCTGAGGGGGTCATATTTAGCACCTGTACAGATGTATTAGGATACTGATCATTCCATTGTGCATTAGCCATTATATGATCTAATCTCTTGCACACCCTATTTACCCCCCCCCCATCTACCATTAGTCCAGGTAAATAAATTTCCAACTGTTGTTAGATCATTTAATCATGTGGACTGGATGTATAAATCAAAGTCTAATATACTATTAAGGCTAGGGGTACAACTGCCTTTATACTCAGAAATAGTCCTAATTGCATTGAAATCCCCAACATAAATTGCAAGTATAGGATGAACCTCATTTAGTTGTGAGAGTGCCTGAAACATTTGAGACCTAAGCTGTCTATTATGTTTCCCATAAACTGCAATGATATGAAACTTTACATTCTGATATGTGTTTGTAACCAGTATTTTCAGAAAATCTTGATTATCACCTATGAGTGTGGGAATGAGGTTGTTCCTAAAGAGCACCCATATTCTGGAGTCCTGTGAACCTATGGCATCATCAAAACCTAACCAACTCCTAAACAAGTCCATTTTATCATTTTTATGTTTAGTCTCAATTATAATCAAGATATCAAGCCTGTGAGTGTGAATTAGTTTTTGTAGTCTCAATATAGAAGCATATATCCCTCTAACATTTCACATGAGTATTTAAAGATTCATTGGAGGGTTTAGTTCTAGCTTTCAAGCGAGTGGTAACCATATTTGGAGAGTTTAAAAAATTCCTTAGTCTATCTGGAGGTTTGAGTCTATGGATACCTGCTACATTGTTAGATTTGGAACCAATTTCCTGATTATATTTTGCCTTTCTGCATCCGTGGCATCTTTTTTCCATTTAGCCTCATCCTTTATGTATTTTTCCACATCTAGATCTCTTCCATTAGCTCGTGCCTACAGATTAAACTTCATTAGTAGAGTATTATGAAAATTCCTTAGATTGAGAATAATGTCATTTCTATCAATAATATTGTAGGGTTCATAAATAGGATTGTGATCCTTCTTAGTTATGATCAGCAGATCATCCATTGATCTCCAATTTGAGAAGTTTCTCTTTCTCTTTCTGGATGGTTGATCAACAGAATCAAATCTTGTTCTCCTTGGAGAGCTTGTTGAGTTCCTTTTCTTTGAATCCTTTGGGCTAAAAGTGTTGATGACTCTGCCTCTGTCCACCATTATTGTGTCTCTTTCCATAATTTCCACAGCATCCTGGAAAAATTCTTCCTCATTACCATCCTTTTGTTTATCATCAGATGATTGCTCCCCTAGGTGAACTTTCTGAACAGGTAATGGAACCCATTGTTCTACTAGCTTCTTGTTTTGGACCTTTGGCTTGAGAATTCTACATTCAGATACATGAAATACAATATTAAGGCATTTGCAGCAAAATTTTGGATGATCATCATACTTGATGTCGTACCACTTGTTGTTCTTGGTTGAACCAAGCCTGATTCTTGATGGAAACTCAGCCGTGAGATCTATTTCCACACATAAACGAATTGTGGATGGCCTCATATGATTGATTGTGGGTTGATTTGGGAAGATGAGCTCCTCGAGGTGGCTAGCAATACGCGAAATTGAGTCCGGATGTAAGTAGTACGCTGATAGAAACTCCACTGTCACCCAGATTGGAACCAGAGGAGGCTCTTCTTTCACATCAAAATTCTTAGTCCACTTAAGGACTTTCATGATTGCACCTTCAAGATTCCAATTCCTCTTGATCCACCAGCGTTGGATATTCTCATCAAGGTCAAATTTGATGAAGACATGCCTCCTGTCCAGTGTCGTGATTATTGATTCTCCTTTGAACCCAATTTTCTTGAAGTGGTGCCAAATAAAATTTTGAGATGGCCTGCCCCTTGGGAATTTTCCAATCAGGTTTCGTTTGAAAGGGCTTTAAGAGTTGGTCGATCTTGGCATCATCGAAGAGGACGACAATTTCACCTTTATATTATGTTATTGGGTTGAGGTGGAGTATCGATTTGGTGTTTTGGATGGGTTGTTAAATGAGAGCGGCTATGAGGGCGGCGAACCCATGCTAGAGGGTGAAGTCGCCATTGGGCTAGGTTTCCGGTAACTATAGGGTGGAGATGAAGACGTTAATGGCAGATATTACCGTTATAGGCGGAGGCGGTTGTTTTATTTTTATTTAGAAATTGTAGAGGTTGGTGAAAGTTAGAGAGAAGTAAGAGAATTAGTTTTTTTTCGTTTTTGAAACTTCCTTTGGGTCTGCTGTGCCATCTCTTCACTTCCTTCTGATTTCCTTCTCAATCCTCCAAAAGCATTTCACTTGCTTCTCATTTCTTCCTCTCTTTTGTTGTGTCTGCTTCCTCAGTCGCTCCATGTACTTGTCTTTTTTTCTATCTGCCTTCTTTCTTTTATTCTCCTTTTGAAATGGTTTCCACCGTTGGATCCCCAAAGAAGCACTCTTTCTGTGATGTCACCGCCGAAAAAACTTGGCAGGTGCGTAAATTTTTTGAAATGATGTTATCTGGTAGAGGTTTGATTTTGGGATCTCTATGATCGTATTTTGTTGTCGGGTGGTGATGAAAAGGTTTTGGACGTGCCAGAGGGCATGGTTATCGTTTTTTTGGAGACAATAGAGCATGTGGGGATTAGGTTTCCTTTGTCCAGGTTTCCCCAATTTGTCATGCGCTTTTTCGAATTAACCCTCACCGATCTTCCTTCCAACTCTGTCCGAGTCCTTGTTGGATTCGAGGTACTCTGCCTGTCTCTAGGGATCACTCTTACGCTTCCCCTGTTTAGGATTTTCTATCACTCTACCAAGATACCTCCAAATTGGTATTTTTCTGAAATTCTGACCGGTCAGCTGTAAATTGCTTTTTGAGTTCCCCTCCCGATTAGAGTGGAAGCGTAGATTCTTCTTTGTGGATAAGGAGTTTGTTTAGGGGAATGAAGTTCATCGTGGTGACTTCCTGGCTGGCCCAACCAGGACGCGGGGTGCATGTCCTAGTGTTGTGCAGATGGCCTCCCTTCGATAGTCCATCACTGCCCTTGAAATCATGTGTTTCAAATCCGACATCCTTTTCAGTGATCCTATTTTTTGTGCCATCGGTCTTCATTATTTGTGTTGGAAAATATGATATATTAAAAGCTTATTTCGTCAACTTTTGGGATCGGTTTTGAGTAATACCCAAAATAAATTGGGTTCGGTGGATGACATTTTTGGATTCTACGTTGCGAGTACTATAAAATCGGTTACTTGAATACTCAAAACGGATGAAGAGTGAATGGGATATTGATGTCTAAAGATTCACTTTTGGAAGAGGAAAAATGTGCGAAAATACTCTTTGTCCCACATGGGAAAAAGAGAGAGTTTGTGGCTAGTATATAAGTTGGGAAGCTTTCTTCCTAGTTCAAGAGTCTTTACAAACTTATGCTCCAACCTCTAAGCGCAGGGGGGGGGGGTGCAAATCCAACTAAATTGGGATTGGGTACAGAACTGGCTTGTGTGTGTGCGCAACATGCGTACACGAATGCAACAGTTGATCTTAGCGGGCCCCGTTATTCTTTTGATATGCATGCTTGTGGCGAAAATTGCTTTATTTCCAATATAATCTACAACATATAGTTTGTTAATTGTTTTAACGACTTAATTCAAACTTTCATTTTTCTGCAAAACTTAAAACCAATATAGATACATTTGTTCATGTGTCTAGATAGTTTGTTAATCATTTCAAAGTTTTAGTTAAACTTTCTTTTATCTTAAACTTACAATTAATAAAGATATATTAGTTCATGTGTTTAGAATGTTTGTTAATAGTTTTAAATACTTAGTTTAAACTTTTATTTTCCACAAGACTTATAGTTAGCATCGGTATACTAATTGGTTCACGGGTGTTGATAATTTGTTAATTGTATTAAGGACTAAGTTCTTACTTTAGTTTTTTTTGAAAAATTTATAACTATTAAATACGTAGTAGTTCATGTGTTTAGAATGTTCATTAATAGTTTTAAAATTTTAGTTCAAACTCTCAATTTCTACAAGACTTATAGCTAGCATTTGTATACCAAGCAGCTCATATATTTACGATGTTTGTTACCCGCTTTAAGGACTCAGTTAAAATTTTCCTTTTTCTACAAAATTTACAACTATTAAATATACTTATATTAGTTCGTGTGTCATGAGTATTTTTTAATCATTTTAAAAATTTTATACACCACCAGAAAAAGCCAACACATATTTATATCCAAAATACCAGTTAGTGTTAAAAAAATGAAAATGAAACATAAAAAAGAAGACATCTTCAATCAATTGAAACCAAACATTTTCAGTTGAAAACCCACATCCTGCCCACACACACGGATAATATCACATTCCATTTGATCATCTTTTAACAAGATTCGGTATATGCAAGTGGATGGACTTATGCCCTTGATGTCGGCAATAGTCCATCCAATTGCTTCCTTGCTTTCTCGCAACACCACCATTAACTTTTCCTCTTGCTTTTGGGTGAGCTTACTTGAAATTATGACCGGTAGTGTCTCTCCTTCCCTAAGAAATACATACTTAAGGTCAATTGGCAAAGATTTAAGCTCAATCTCCGGAGCTTTCACAAGGGATGGAAGAAATTCCG
>JAULKM010000008.1:8372640-8396043 GCA_032355605.1 Rubia tinctorum
GTTACTTCTAGTCTTTGTGGTTTTGATTGTAGAAGATTAAACTGTCTGGCCATTCCTTTTCTCTCACAGGGGTGGGGGTTTCGGATATGGAAACACGGTTTCTTCAATCTACAATCATAGATAATTTATCCGCTTTGTAATTTTGATGGTCAAAGTTATTGGCCTTTTGATGGTTCGGGGATCCATTAAATAATCCCCCCTCATGCATATGAGGTTTCAAATAAAAAAAAGGTGTTTGAACTACAACTCATTAAAGTGGTGCATGTGTGTGCCTCTTTTACACTTGAAAAAATATATAAAAATTCCAACTAATTAAAGTGCAATTCATTGGTGGTTCAACTATTGCTTATCAGCGTTTCAAGTGTTGCCTATACAAAAATTAGACGTGTTACGAAAACAACTTGAAATAAATGTATAACATCTAAACTACAACGCGTATGTATTTCAACTACATTTTTTAAGTGTTTCAAATGTAAATTGTGCGTGCTTCTCAAGTTTTAGAGTCTAAATATTTGTAGTGTTAGTATGGGATCCTAATTACGAGCCACTGAAGTTCAGTATCTTAATTACAAACGGTAGTCATGGACCTCGTCGTTGTTTACATACTATTTTCCCTTAATTCAACGGGTGATAAACGTATAGATGTTATTGGCATTTATCTAGTGATTTATGGTAGTAAACGGTGGCAGAAAAAAGCAATTGAATGTGGGAAGCACATTGAAGTGTTATGACCCGATTGTTAGGCTTTTGATTTAAAAATGTGATCCGCGATTTAAATCTCCCAACTCTTCTATTTGACCACACCATTCATCGAATTAATGATCCAATTACTCGGATTTGGTCTCACATAATGAGGTCTCACCTTCTTAATGTATATACTTTGTATCTTGACCAAGTCTTGTTAATTACCATATACACATGTGGTTGTTATAATCATGTACGCAGAATCTGTTTGGATCCCTTCTATTGTAGGACTCTTAACACGTCTCTCATGTGTAATGGTACTATTCTTTGCGCAAATATGGACAGAAAGGGGTCACAGACCTATTAGTGGGAATATACGTTCATTGGGTCGATCAGGCCAACATTGGGCTCAGATACCATGTAAGAATTATGAGCTTCTATCATAAAACCAGTTGATACTGTGTAGAGGTGATTCATGCTCTTATATTCTAAGCAATTGCTTTGTCAACCACCAATGTGGGACTTTTAACACGCCTCCTACCAATGTTTTTACGGAAAAACTCCTGACTACACCTTCCTCTTTTGGGTGTATGTGTTATCCCTTCCTTCATCCTTACAATGCCAAAAAAAATTGAAAGGTCGTTATGCTCCCTATGTCTTCCTCGGTACAGCTCTAAACACGGGGCTATCTCTGTCTTCACATAAACACCACTCACACATATATTTCCCGATTTGTTATCTTCGATGAATCAGTCTTCCCATATCCGGACATGTGTTCTACAAGTCCTTCATCATCTCCTTCTCTTTGTTCCTTGTTCCACTATCGCCTCTTCGCCAGGTAGCTTTTATTCCATCCACTATGACTCCACTGGATCTTCCCAGTGCACCACAATCCACTCAACACACTAGAACAGATGATTCAATCTTTCCTTCCCCGCGACCCTCACGCTTTGTCTCTTCCTCACCAACATTCTCTCCATCTCCGCCTTAGACAATGCCAACTCGTTCCTCTATTACTCCCTCCCCTTACTCAAATGCTCTCACCTAGTTTTGCCTCTCTGATCAGTCCACTAATACTATGCTACTCACTCCTCCACTCACTCACTAAAATCCAAAGCTCTCATGTCCATCAAATATCATCTCCTAGTTTCTCTAATAGCCACTCTTGAACCTAAACTCTTTCATAAATCTTCCAAAGATCCTAACTGGAAGCATGTTACGCAAAATGAATATGATTCCTTAATGACTAATCGGACATGGGACTTAGTCCCTTGGCCCTCAAATACTAATATGGTTAGTTGTAAGCTGGTGTACATGGTCAAGAGAAGGTATGTTGGCTCAAATGAGTATTCCAAAGAGCATCTTGTGGCCAAGGGCTTTCATCAGGAGGCTGGTGTTGACTACTTTGATACCTTCAGTCCAGTGGTCAAACCCACTACTATCCGTCTTGTGTTAGCTTGGTTGTCACATCTGGTTGGCCTCTTCGGCAGGTGGACATCAACAACGTCTTCCCAGATGGTGATTTTAAAGAGATTGTATCTATGGATCATCTGCAAGGCCATATTGCTCCAGACAAGTCCTCACATGCCATTAGGCTTCGAAAGTCTCTTTCCGGCTTGAACCAGGCCCCTCGAGTCCGGTTTCAGAAGCTCACTACCTCTCTTATTCACCACAGGTTCAAGGCGTGTATCTTTGATTCATCCCTCTTTGTTAAAAATTCAGGTCCCCATGTGGTTTATGTGCTTATATATGTTGATGATCTTGTTATCACCAGTTCTCTTACAACCTTTATCGACGAGTTTTTTGGTCTCCTTCATCGTGACTTCTCTCTGAAGGACCTTGGCTCCCTTCACTATTTTAAAGGCATCGAAGTCACTCGACTTGGTTCGACCCTACAACTCTTACAGCAGAAGTTCATCTCTAACATTCTTGAGCAAGCCACGTGTATGGGGCTCGACCAATCTCCTCC
This sequence comes from Rubia tinctorum, assembly GCA_032355605.1. Taxonomy (NCBI): domain Eukaryota; kingdom Viridiplantae; phylum Streptophyta; class Magnoliopsida; order Gentianales; family Rubiaceae; genus Rubia; species Rubia tinctorum. Next base: position 8,375,294 of record JAULKM010000008.1, read on the forward strand.
CCAGCGGCTGGTGACTCTCGTCTCATTGCGGAAGGTGACTCTCGTCTTGACCCGTCCTGATATCAGAGTATTGTCAGCGCCCTTCAGTAAGTCACCATCTCCCTGTCAAAAATTTCCTATGCTATCAACCGAGTCTGCTAATTTATGCACTCTCCTACAGAAGATTAGTGGTGTGCGGTCAATCTCATTCTCCGATATCTCAAAGGCACACTCTCTTCCAACTTAGTTCTTCAGAAAGAGCGTGATTCTCGGCTGGTGGCTTTTTTAATGCAGGTTGGGCATTTGATCCTGATGATTGTAGGTCTCAGCATAGCTTTGCTATCTTCTTTGGGGAAATTTTGTTAGTTGGTCCTCTCGCAAGCAAAAAGTCATTGTTTGATCCAGCACTGAAGCATAGTATCGGGCTATTGCTTCACTTCGACAGAATCATCTGGTTACAACAACTTCTCCAGGAGATGCATTTGCCTGTTCAATCACCTCTAGTTGTACTCTACGACAACTTAAGTGCGACATTTCTCTCAGCCAATCCGGTCTTCCATTATCACTCCAAGCATATCAAGATTGACTATCATTTCAATCGAGAACAGGTTGTTTCTGGTGATCTCATTGTCCGCCATGTTTGTTCCCTTGATCAGATAGTCGACATTTTCACCAAGGCCATTGGGAATCATCTTCATTCCAAGCTTCATGTACTTATCAATGGAAATAATCAACACTTTCCTTCACACAATTATTCTCTTTACAGATTTACATGTTAATGTACATACCAAATGTTATGTGATAACTAACTAGACTTGGTCATGATACAAAGTATATACATTAATCTCCCCATTCTTTTATTTGACCACACCATCCATCAAATTAATGATCCAGTAACTCGGATTTGGTCTCACGTAAAGAGACGGTCTCATCTGAACCCTCTCACAAATGTACGTGAGGGTGGATTTTCACTCTATCAACTATTAATATATCCATTTAATAACTAATAATAAATCCTTGGCATGGATCACATGATCTAACACACTAAATTTTTTACACGGTCCAATGATACCAAATCTTTTCAAATGTGAAAGTCGATTGGTTGATGTCAGTCAGCCCATAACTATGATTCACCAATCACCAACCACCAACCACTTTGAACATTTTTATAAATGATGTTGTTACATACACATTGTCCAACTTACCCACGTCTCCTGCTAATTCTCTTGGAACTTCAGCTCCAAAATCAATGGCATCAAGAACTTCGATCATGGTCTTTGCCGCCTTGACTTTGATACCAATCACCACACTTGCCATACCCTTTGTTGTCTTTCATGGTAATCTTTCACTGATTATTTGCTTTTCTTGATCTTTTCACATTCATGTATCACTTTGCTGTTCATCTTTTTTTCCTAAGCTTGTCCTCCAATCAGCCTATATTTGATGATCTTGATATTATGTTTAAGAGATTCAAATGTGCAAAAGGGAATGGCCTCTTTCAAACTGAATTTATGCGCCTCTGTGATTGCAGGAATATCGAATAAATGCTCTGATGAATCCGTTGAAATGTTCACTGAGCTCCTCAGTAGTTGGTCTGGTTCTCGAGGATTTTGCGTGTATGCAATCGTTACCTCTATCGAGCTTTAGTGGGATGTTAAAACTTTCCATTTCTGCTAAATATTGTTTATCTTAGCTTATGCATACTACTTCCATATTCTTCTTGCTCAAAACTCAAAAAGAGTTGTTTGGCTGATGAAGATTAGAAGTTTTCTGGCCTTAACTTCTTTAGGCTAGATTGAGTTCCAAAGAAATCACTTCATTTCTGTTGTCTGAACAGAGAAATTGGTAATGGAGCATGGGATTCTTGGTCCATGCCCTTCTCAAAACAGGTGAGAAGCTCATCTTCTTTGTTTCGTACATTCTTCAAACGCGAAGATAAGATAACCTCACTTGGTTCATCTGGTTTTGCAGGCATCCATTGCTTGTAACAAGGTAAACGAGAGGTACAAAACAGCCTGTTTGTAGGCATCCACTGCATTTGCTTTCGTCTCAGTTCCTAGTTTGTTCGATCCACAGGTGAAGGCGATAAGTGAGCTTAGCAAAGGGTACAACATAGTTGGATTATCCCAGGTAGTACTATATCCAACAGTTTCCTAGTACAAGAGCTTCATTTCATTTGCCTAATGAAATGCTCTCTTTCCTCATCCGCGTGATAAGGGGAACATTGTGGGCAGAGGGGTGATTGAGTTCTGCGCTGATGGCCCTCCAGTAAGTGAAAGTGAGCCATGTTGAGATATATTCAGAAACTGTTTGCTACTTTCTACATCATGATAGACCTTCATGCATACAGGTGAAGAATTTGATATCGTTGGCAGGTCCTCACGCGGGGATAGCCTCCATTCCATTGTGTGGAGTGAGTTCTATCTGCTTTTTTCCGATGTTTTGCTTCTGTCATTACAAAATCTAAGGTTTGCTGCTTACAAAGTACAGACTGATTGCTATTTTTGCAGTCTGGCTGGTTGTGCATTCTTGTTGATTGGTTCATGGAGCTTTCTGTTTACAGTGATTTCATCCAGGTTGGGATAAACTGATCAATAAAATGTGTTGGTTCAGTTGGAACACTAGGAAATGATCCCATTATCATCTTTAGCTAACTATATGCCTCCAAATGTAGCGATACAACGCGTATTCTGTCACGAAGCTATAGGAGCTGTGTCTAAAATTCACATGTTAAAACAACCAAACTAACCTTGTACTATACATGGATGTTGAAGTTGTCTCTTTTAGGGAGGTTTTACCAATTGTTTTATGCTTTGATATCATTACAGGAACATCTGGCTCCAGCTGGTTACATAAAAATCCCCACAGTAAGTTGCATTTGTCCTGCATCGGAAAATCATGTCATATTAGTCGCGAAATCTCACTCTTTCCCATTCCAGGACATTGATGGATACAGAAAAGGATGCAAGTTTCTTCCCGAACTCAACAATGAAGTCAATAAGAACAGCACTTACAAGGAGAGGTTTGCTAGCTTGGACAACCTGGTTCTCATCATGGTACGCGTAGGCGAATGCCATCTTCTTTTCTCCGCGGAAATCCACAGTCTAACGTTTGCTGTGTCTTCAACAGTTTGAGCAAGATGCAGTGTTGGTACCTAAGGAGACATCATGGTTTGGATACTATCCAGATGGTTCTTGGACCACTGTTTTACCTGCACATGAGGTGATCTTTCTTCGCAAACCTATCGTTTCATGAAGCGAAATCGCGGTAGTCCTAACTTCTAACCACACCCCTGTTGAGAATTGCAGACAACGCTCCATAAGGAAGACTGGATTGGTTTGAGGGCGCTGGACAAAGCGGGAAAGGTGAAGTATGTGAATGTATCAGGGAGGCATTTGGAGATTTCTGTTGATGACATGAAGAAACACATTTTGCCTTACTTGTTGGAGAATGGAACTCAGCCACAACCAGCACCGACACCAACACCACCACCACCGACACCAAGACCACCAACATATGACCTTCGACCTCAGCCATTCATAATTTCTGCATCTGCCTCTCCTTATTGATTCTTTGCATCACCCTAAGTGATGTCCATGTCCTAGGTGAATCGTACTTTGATAGACTTCTATCCCATATTCATTTGAACTAGGGATATATACAAATATAAATAGAAAAAAAAGTGATTTTATAACCCTATCTAGTTGACAAAAATACCAATATAACTTTTTGATAATTGAAAGTGCAGATATAACCCTACCTAGCTGATGTAAGTGCAATTTTATCCATTCTGACAATTGAAGGCCGAATTTGATGGAAAAGTCAATTTCACCCCTGCAAAAAAAAAGATAAAAGTGATTTTATAATCCTACCTACTTGACATAAGTGTCAATATAACCCTAAATAATCAGTGTAAGTGCTACTATAATCCTCTACCGAAACTTTTAGTAGGAATTTTGTAAAAATACATTTTTCCCTTAAGAAAAAAATTAAAAAATACTAAAAAATAGGAAATGCCTTTATTACCCTTAGAGTCATTAATATCCCAATTATTGTCGCCGGGCCGCCGTCGTAACAGGTAGAGTTATATCAGCACGTTATGAAAATTGATGGGGTTATATCAGTACATTCACAAAAAATGTAGGTTATATTAGCACATACTATAGAATATATAGGTTTTGATGATACTTTGTTTATTTTGTTGTGTTTAGTCTGCATTGATGGTTGGATGACGTTTGGTGTTGTGTGTGGTTTTTTTTTGTGTTTTTCGTCCTAGGTTTTTTTTATGTTGGTGAGTTATGAAATGAGACTACAATATGTGATAATGGTGTTTAATATGAATGATGGTGTTATGATGTCGAATTTTATGGTGCATAAGATAAGATGTTGTTATAATGTGATAATGGTGTATATGATGATGTGGTCGCCTATTAAGGCCTGTCGAGTACCACTCATTTTACTTTTATAATATGTACTAATATAACCTTACACTTTTTACGAATGTGCTGATATAACCCTATAAGTTTTAGGAATGTGATGATATAACCATATCAATTTTCATAATGTACTGATACAACCCTACCTGTTACACCGGCAGTGCAGCATCGATTCGGCGGCAGGCCGGTGGTGGTCCGGAGAAATATAAGGGTAAATAGGTCAACTCAAATTCATATTTTAACACTAAGGGTATTTTGGATATCTTACGTACAGTCAACGCCGAAAAATGAAAGTCAATGGTGGAAATGGGGTCTGAGTGTTATATTGACAATTATATTAAATAATTAGAGTTATTTTTGCAGTAAAAATTATCTGATCGTTATATTGGTGGTATGCACAAGTAGTAGGATTACATTTGTGGTATGCACAAGTAGGTATGGGTGGCATATACGATTATTATATGTTAACATTGTAACTAATAAGAGTTGCTCCATGTTAGCTTCTATAAATACAGCAAAGGCTTGTTTCTCATTCTTGTGATCAGCCTTAGAATACTCTCCTTCCTCTTCATCTTCCTTCTAAATGAATTCATGTTCGAGGTCATTGTCTTCGTGTAGCCTCCAGCTGGGCGTCCATTCCAGAAATGGTGGTTCCCATGTTTGGCTCCGCCACTCCTAGTAACTGTCATAACTCGGAAAGAATGATTATTCGATCCTCACAGTCGCCGTCAAAATGTGGTTGGTTCTTTCTGAAGGATGATAATTCTCAGTACTGGTACATGCAAACTCAACAATTTCTTGATACATACAACAAGTTCCCGGATTGATTTCGGGGAAGAATTTATGACGCTTAAGTTTGTACTCTGGCGAATAATGTGCTTATTCTTGAGATGTGAGAACACACATGACATTTTCTTGTTTTTTCTTAATCATAGTTTTCACGAGATGTGGGATCATGGCCTAGATTATCTCTATCTTTCATGTACTAGCATTTGAAACCAAAATTCTCCTTGATGAGCAAACCCTAGCTTCCCACTTGCCTTTAATCCCAAAATCATCACCAACACCAAACCCCAGCACAAATGGGAGGACTTCATAAGGTTAAGTTTCGATTTTGTAAAGAGTGAGATGAGAAGAATGTAATAATTGTTGAGGATGGTTTTGGGGGAGATAAATGGGAGGGGGGACTCGCGCTCAATATGATTTCTGGTTAATATGATTTGGAGTAACTCCTGTGTTCGGACACGGTCTCTCTTAATATGATTTCTGGTTTTCTTTGGTAAGGTTGGAGAAGTTTGAGCACTCTCATCCTCAACGGTTGCGTACCATTGTCTTATCATTTCTAGAAAATTCAAGACAAAGTTAATCTTCTCAGGATCAGTATTAGGTAAAAAATTAGAATATCATAGGTTGGTGGGTTTGATGATTCCCCAAAGTCAAGATCATTATCGTTGTTTGAGGAATTAGAGGAAGGCATGGTTGTGTAGAAGAAGGAAGGTAAACAAATTTAGGGTTGAAATGGAAGGTAAACGAATGTCCCCTTTATATAAAACCATGAAATGTGAAAAAACTCATTAATTTTGTCTAGCGGAATCTTTTAAATGATAAATGAATTCAATCCACGTGAATAGATGAGACGTGTCCATGACAACCCATTAATTTTGTCTAGCAGGATCTTTTAAATGATGAATGAATTCAAGCCAGGTGAATAGATGAGACGTGTCCATGACAACCCCATTAATTTTGTCTAGCGGAATCATTTAAATGATGAATGAATTCAACCCACGTGAATAGATGGGACGTGTCCATGACAACACCATTAATTTTGTCTAGCGAAATCTTTTAAATGATGAATGAATTCAACCCACGTGAATATATGAGACGTGTCCATGACAACCCCATTAATTTTGTCTAGCGAAATCTTTTAAATGATGAATAATTTCAACCCACGTGAATAGATGAGTCGTGTCCATGAAAACCCCATTAATTTTGTCTAGCAGAATCTTCTAAATGATGAATGAATTCAACCCATGTGAATAGATGGAACGTGTCCATGACAACCCCATTAATTTTGTTTAAATGAATCCTTTAAATGATGAATGAATTCAACCCACGTGAATAGATGGGACGTGTCCATGACAACCCCATTAATTTTGTCTAGCGGAATCTTTTAAATGATGAATGAATTCAACCAATTATTAGAACTACAACAAAACATAAACAACTTAAACATCCATCTAGTATGATCTAGTCTGACCAATTATTACTAATAAGCTATTACAATCAATTCTGACAGTAGACTATCCCCATTAATTTTTCACTCAATGACATCTCTGTTGTGGTCAACTCTCGCTTTTCCATCAAAGTATTAAGGAGTCAAGTATCAGCTAGTATTTGTTCGCGCTCCTGTTGTATTCAGACAAACTCCCCTTGCGCTACGTTGCACTCCATTTTCACTCTTTCATTATGCACAACCTTTTTTTAGCACCTTTAGCAGCTTCCCGATTGTGGACGCATACTGCACTTTTTGTGATTCTGTTGATTTTCCATCATCTGTTGTTCTTCGTGTTGCCTTTCCTTTTCCCCTTGCCTTGCATTTAGCGGCTTTCACACCAATCGGCCTGGATGGATATTGCAATGTGCTACCATCATTGCTTCTACGAGACGTTGATGGCACTCGTGGTGAATATTCCTCTCCATCGGTTTCCTTTGGGCCATATTGTGCCATAAATTTAGGGTTCTTCTTGCACACATCATAGCAATGGAAGAATAAAAATTGGCCATCACTTTCATCTGCGAACAAGTTCATGGTCCATGACTTTACATATCCTCCGATTCGTTTATACCCCCAAGATGTGGAGAATGAAAGTTTTGACTAAAAAAATTCAGGTGCGATTTTTGCGATTGGCCATATGGACATTGGGAAGAGTGGTATTGGTTTTTGAAATTCATGTATGAATGTTGAGAATTCATATAGAAATTAGGAGAGGGGTTTGGAGAGTTTTCATACAATTCCAAATATGAAAATAATGGACGAACATTGGATTTTGCGACGCATTTTTGGAATTAAAAGAATTTGGAACTATCTTATATTTCCCATTCGACGGTCTTCGTGAATCCATCACAAAATATGGAAATGAAAGTGAATATTGGAGAAAAAATTAGGAGATGAAAGAACGAGGTAGAAGTGTTGGAATTGTAAGTGGTGTTGTTAAATTGGGTGAATTGGACTCTATTAATAGGTTAAAATATTGGGGATGGAAAGTAAAAATTTCTGAATTTTGATTTTAAAAAAATTCAAAATCTGCAATTTTTTAAACCAAAGGGTGCCATGTGCCTGCGGCTTTAAATGTTTTTCAAAAAGTTAATGGGACACGTGGGCCAATAATATAGTGACACGTGCCCCCAACGGTTTTTTAACCGATTTCCACATAAGAAACTATAAAACTGTGGAGATTTTTTTTTTCTAGAATAGTTTTTTAAATTTAAGAAATCACAATTACCCATTATCTTATTCATGAAAACTTTAAAGAGAGACTGTACCTACAGCTAGACATCAAACTAGCTAAGAGTTAAAACTGTAGCTTTTAACCCAACAACTTTCTTTTTCTTTCATGCCATTAATAGAAACGTTCAACATTTGAATGCACCAAGAACTGAAAGGTTGTCCCACAAAAAAAGAATAAACTGAAAGCTTGTGATCAGAAGAACTTTTCATCAACATTATCAAAAGGAATCCTTCTGTCAGAAGAAATATCATTGGAAAGAAGCGTCCCTCTTTACTTTCTTCGACTGCTTACGTTGCCGTAACAAGAAAAGAGTTGTGTCGTTCGGAGACATGTCGGAAATGAACCGTCCGGCGCCAATCCTTTCAGTTTCTTCAACTTCTCGGCCGTCGAGGGAGAGAAACGGTAGGGGCAGAAAAAGGACATTGGACATGGAGGAGGGTTCATCCAGCAGGAAGCTCCGCCTCAACATTGCAGGCCCGGTTTGTTTTCTTTCTCTTTGCAGGCCCGGTTTGAGAAATGAAAAGTTTAGAGTTTATGAATTAATATCTTCAAATCTGTATGCCTATGGTTTGGTGGAATGTTAGTGTTTTAGCATTGAGGAAAACTAGATCCGTGTTGTGGTCTTTTTTTGGTCACTGAATTGATTAGTTTGACTGAATGATGATCGTTCTCTGTTCAAATTCTTCTGGTTGAAGCTGGAATTTGGTCAACCGGGGGTTTGGAAAACAGGACACAAATGTGTGACAAACCTGAAACTTATTCAGTAATGTGTGTGAATTGTGTTTTATTTTGTGTCACAAACTTCGAATGAGCTAAGTACTTTTATCAGCTTAATGTACATTTATCTTGGCTCTGTTGATCATAGTTCACCATTATAGTGTGGAAGCGAATCTTTCCATTCATCGGTTATGTTTGATTTTTAAGAGGTCACTTTACTTTTGTAACATGTTCCTCCAATTCTATTGTCTGTACATCATTCTTCATGGGAGAACCTTCAGTCAAGTATTCAAACCATGCTAAATAAGTGGTTGCTTTTGTTTTCCATCTATTGTGGCTGTCCCCATTTTTCTAGTCATCTGTTTTTCAGTGAACACATTCATTTCTTGTCCCATGTAGAATGTAAATCTGTCTCATCAAGATAACTTCTAGGTTGTGCATATTGGACAGAACCAATCTTGCATTACTTTCTGATTGATTGTGCTTCTATAACCTGACATTGGTTGCATGTCTGGAGCTCTTAATTTTTTGCCAACTCCTCCTGTTTGTTCTTGATTTTATCTTACTGCTCTATTTTGATGCCTGTGTCTCAACTGTATTTCAGGATGGTGCTATTGTGACCTACAATGTCCCGGTTGACCTGCCAATGCACATATTCCTGAAGAAGTACTGCGAGCACAAAACCCTGGAGTATCTGGCAATGGACTTCCTTTTTGAGGGACGTCGAGTTCAAGTGAGAAGAACCGCGGAGGAGGTATTCCTTTCATTTCTCCTCAATCGGCTCCTTCATTCATGAAATCTGTCTCATAAGAAAAGTCGTGTTTGTACTAAGAGTAAGAACTCTTCACTGCACTTCACTAATGCTCACATGTCATTCTCTCGACATTCATAGCTTCACATGGTGGACGGTGATCAGATTGATGCTTATTTACATGCTCCGGGAGGATGAGCAGGAGGTGCCGAGGTGGAGACCTTATGTTGAAGTCATGATATGGTTGTGGTAGAAGTAGCCTTGACTTGTAAAACGTTAATCGTGATTTGATTCAGAGTTCTCTCACAAACTAGTAGTAGTATCGGATATGATTATGGATTTAGAGTTTCGTTATTAAATCATTGAAAACTCGGATCTATGACTTCATTTGTCATGATTTCAGCAAGGTTACTCTTAAAAGTTTCAGTTTATCCCAATCTGCCCACTTCAATAATGCATTGTGTAACTTGAACCATCATGCAGTCCATTATATACTGATACCATTAAAGTTTGGAGAAGACATGAAGAAGAAGAAAGAGGAAGAAAATTTGTTTTCTTTTCTTTTTGAAGGATTAACAATTCTCCTGCATTGTAACCAAGAAATGGGTAGTCGAAAAGAAGAATAACTTAAAAGGTATGTTGGGGAAATGGAGTGAATTCCAGGAAATGAAATTTTGGTCTCGACTCTTGAGACATGCAGAAATGAGCGAGCTCATGCGAAACAACATTTGATTTTCTGCTAATCCAACGGGCTAAAGGTTCTTCCAGTTGAGTGAGATCATTAATATTAACTTTTTCTTACCAATATACTCCACTTTGTCATGATTATTATTGGCAACATTTAACTTTTAAAATCAGTTGTATCAATATTTAATTACTAATATGTTTATTTATCCATTTGGTGGAGTTCCCAATGCGAGCATAACTCATCTTAGCAACATGAGAAAATGTGTTCGTAACATCAGTCTCCTTAATTTGACGATAGTTAATAACAATCAGACGAGATTTGTATCACTCGACGGAACCCTCAGACTTGTATTTAGTACGAAAAAACAGACTTACCAGGTGGAGAGAAAACATGATCCAGGTGATATTGCGCTCAAGAGCATCAATTTCTCATGTCGTTGCTGCTTGCCAATGCGCGAAGCGAGATGCCTCGATGTAAGATGTGGGATCTGTACTTATAGTCACTGCACCCAAAAATTTAGAATGCAAACTGAAAATTTATCACATGAAACATAATTAGCTAAAGGGTAAGGTATCCTTAGGATAGTGACGAAGGCGTAACAGACGAAGCAACAATGGGTTGGGGGCATTCTTGTAGATTGCCGAACAAACATAGTCTTTTAAATAAGTTGGCAGATGATAAGCAAACGAACTCTGTCGAGGAAGAACAGGTGCGGGCACAGACTTGGGCTCAAAGACCATCTCGCCTGCGGTGACGGAGGATGAAGATGATAACTCAGCCTTAGGGGAGGCCGAGTCAGCTCAGCTGATAGGCGGCACCTACTTTGGCTCGATGGAGAGGCGGTGTTGCAATTGATGGGCAACATGTATGGTGGATCGTTGGATGAAGATAAGCGGGTGACAGATCAGTGGACGGTGGGAGGTCCTGAAGCGGATCTTCTGATGGCAGGAGGACCTGAGGCGACTCTGGAGAATCATCAGCAGTCGTACGAAGAAGGTCTTCGTTCACGAGCTCGACCTTAGTCTCAACCTCGGAAACATGTGCAAAAGGAAACTGATCTTCATAGAACACAACATCACGACAATCAAACAAATTTTGTGATTCAAGGTTTTCCCAAAAGGGTGACAGATCTAGTGAATGTTTGGCAGAAGCCTGACGAATCAACATCGTCCTTCTAATTTCGCTAATGAAAAAGAGCTTAAATGTTATCGGTGGAACTAATACCATCACTATCTCCGGGTATAATGAATGGCATAGGCAATGAAAAGTTGTACGAGAAACTAGTGACATAGACTCCGTCCTATGCAACAGTTCCAAGCCATCGTGGAGAGATATGCTAAAGTGCAGGAGACCACCAAGAGAAATAGATACAATGACATGATCGGTCGAAGAGATAGATCAGAGAAGAAAAATAAAAGCTCAGACATATCCAAGTAACGATTTAAGTCAAATAATCTTTTGAACATATCTAGGACTAGCATTCTAGCCATCAACAAGCACATCTTTCCTACACCACCAATTCTACATGTGAACCCTAGCAGAAGGAAGTCAACAAGGTGCTATGATAACCATAAAGACGGGGGACATGACACGGATAATTGTTACCAGTTGAAGGTAATGATCGAGAAGTTCCTTGATTGTGGAATGCTCCAAGAATATATTGACTCTTCTAAGAAGAAGGATTGTCCAAAAGAAAAGTATAAGAGCCGCATCGACTTAAACTCCAAGCGAAGAGAAAAGAGACAAGAACGAAGCGAGGATAAACACCCTAACAGAGAGAAGGATTGGCTTCCCACCAAAGAAAAAGAGTAGATCACAACCAATGACAAGGTGCTTAATGATGTGTGTCGAACTGTAATCGTGATAGTTGAACCTTGCTTCATTACGCTGCGCCTGGAAAAAAACTCCCAGGGGGCTCTGGAGGAAGAAATTTTGATGGTAAAATTATATCAAAAGTGTATAATATGTATGATGAGAATTGAATTAATGGGGCGGAGGAATGCCTTAATATTTATAAGGATTGATCCGATAGAGAACACTCAATCACGCTAGGGTAAATGTTTTTTTGTAGCAATAGTTGTCTTGCTATAATAGTGTTGAGATATATTTTATATATCATAATTGTGCCTCAGATGAAGGAGACATCGTGCAAGTATATTCGTACTAGAAGATATTCCGCTCACTAATTAGCCCGTAGGATTAGCTCACATATTTGATGGGGGGTATTGCTAATTTAATTAACCTGCGGGATTAAGTAATAATGGAACGCTCTCAAACAAAAAGTAATAAATCAAAATTTTGCATATATAATGTATAAAGTTGTCTAAAGGTATTTAAAATGTTGAAAACCATCCCCTATTTACAGTACATAGGTGTGGCCTTCAAGAATACAAATTAGACAAGGATTTGGTAATTCCTGTAAGAAACTGGAATGACTTATGGAAACTTTAAGAAGCTAAAACCATATGTAAATAAAACGCCTAATTTAAATCTAAATGATGACCAAATTCATCCAAGTAAATCAATCCAAATACTAGATGAAATTTTGAAAGAAACTGTCTTATCTAAACTTACCAAATCTAGTTCTAATCAAATCTAAACTCCTAAATTACAATATTTCAAAATTAACTCTAAATATAAGCAAACTACCTCACTAAAAAAACTATTTTGAAAATGGTTATAGTGTTAAACTCCTAAAAATACTAAACTAAGAAAGCTATAATAAATTATATTTTTATATTGTATCATTCCCTCCGTGGTCGAAAAGTTTTGTCCTTGAAACGTGAATGATCTTCAAATATAATGGAGATAAACGTCACACGCCATCCCTACAAATTTCTGCTGATAAACCGTGACTGGACGCTGACTAGGCTCTGACTCGTGAGATAAAGACTAGCCGACGAGAAAATCAAATAACTCACGATAAATTGATCAACCCGCGATAAAATGAGTGTCTCGCGATACATAAATATGAACTGCTGCTGAGCGCCTGTGGAGGACGGGCCTTTAAGAGATGCGCCTCATGCGCCTTACTGAATGATCGCGCGTGAAAAACACGAGTAGGTTTTCTTCTTCGTTGGACCTGTCTTCTGTGATGCACTTCTCTTCGTCGAGGTTGTGCTGAACTAGGAATGGACTATGCGTCCAGAGAAGATCATCACTGGATAATCGGCATGAAGCTTGCGGGTGATGTAGTATCTACTGAGAGAACGCCAATGGGTGGTCGACAGTTCGGCTCAGCAGCGACGGAATCGGCCGGAGAGTAAAAGAGCATATCTAAAGCAATGGAGAACACGTCGGAACGCAGCTTCTTGGAAGGCCAGAAAAATAAGAGAGCAGCGCTAGCTGGAGAAGAATACACAGTGGTCAGTGGAGGAATTGAACAGGAGCGGCGGCGACAAGCTGTCAGTGGTGGTCGGATTATGATTTTTTTCCTTTTTTCAAAATAAAAATACTGTTATGAAGGTACCAACTGATATCTCCCTACTATGCAAACTGCTGGCGACTGATAAGATGGTAAGTTCAAAAACTCCTGATTTTACGGCCACAAGATATTTTCGCTGAGCTCTGATACCAACTGATATGAATCTCCTTGCGAAGACTCTGGATTGTGGAATTTTTATGGTTTCCTGATTGTAAAGAAGGTAATTTTTACCAACCCTAATCATAGTTGCACAAACTGTTCACTAACTAGCCCGCAGGATTAGCTCACATATTTGAAGGGTATTGTTAACTTAATTAACCCGTAGGATTAAGTAACAATGGAACGCTCGCAAGCAAAGAGTAATAATTCAAAATTCTGAATATATGATGTATAAAGTTGTGTAAAGGTCATTAAAATGTTGAAAACCATCCCTAATTTACTGTACATAGGTGCGGCCTTCAAGAATACAACTTAGACAAGGATTTGGTAATTCCTGTCACAAACTGGAATGACTTATAGCAGATTTAAGAAGTTAAAATCATATCTAACTACAACACCTAATTTAAATCTAAATTATGACCAAATTCATCCAAGTAAATCCATCCAAATATTGGATTAGTTCTTGAAATAATCCACCTTATCTAAACTTACCAAATCTAATTCCAATCAAATCAAAACTCCTAAATTACAATATTTCATAATTAGCTCTAAATATGAGCACACTGCCTCACTAAAAAACCAGTGGAAAAAGAGTATAGTGTTAAACTACTAAGAATACTAAACTAAGAAATCTATAATAAATTATATTTTTGATACCGTATCAAGTGAATTTTCCTCCTATTTCCACCATTTTTTATTTCTTTCTAATATCAACCTTTCTTGGTACCCTTTTATTTTATTAGAGAACTCAGTCAGTCCGAACATGAAGCATCGGGATGAAATCTTTTAGGCCCCAATTCCACCTACTTGCCAGTATTGACAGAGAGAAAGAGTTACCTGGTTGGTTGGCCCCGTCATTCTCGTTGCACTATCCATGGATCGTCGTAGGCGCTAGCCTAGATGGGGTGAGAAGGGAAGTTACGTCCCAAGATTTTGGCTATATGCTGGAAGAGATCGTATCTTCAACCATGGCAATTTGGACATGGTGGTAGAGTAGGAGCAGAGGACCAACTTCCTTTTCACCTCATCTTTCTCTTTCTCCAAATCTTTGGTTTCTTCTCTGAACGAGAAGGCTGGATCCCTAGGATATTTCCATCCGGGTGGGATCACAACCGACACATGAACAAGATGTAATCTTGTTTCTTCTTCCTAAAAGAACTATCCATGGCTAGATTATGTGAAAAGGACAAATTTACCCTGGCTGGTTTATGTTTAAAAAATTGAAAAAAACTGTCAATTAGATAATGACCATATTTCCCCCACCTATTTTCTCCTCCTTATGCAAATCTGTACCAAATCATTCCTTCGTCCCATCGTCCCAAACCGCTGATTAACACTAAATCGCCCCTTCGTCTCCTTCACTAAATTTCCTCCACCACCCGCCAATTCGTAAAATGACAACTATTCCTGCAGAAGCTTTTCACGTCATGAAATTCGATACTTTACCTCCGGAGAAGGTGGGGGTGAAGGTGGCTGAGCACTTAAGGAGGTCTGACATGGATATGTTGAATTTTAGGAATGCCAGGGTCAAATCAGGTAGGGTTTTGGTCAGAATTTTAGCGGATTTCCTTCTCTGTTAGTCAAAATTCGGATTCACCTTTATGTTTGTTCTTGAAGGAGTTCATGGAAATGATGCGGGAATACATAAGTCAACGAATTAAGGACAAAAATAAATAGTGACCGTGGATTATTTATTGAATTGGGTTCTTTCTCTTTTAATAGAATATGTGGCGAAAACCTTTGTACAAAATTTGAGATTTGAATTTTACCATTTTCAAGCTTTTGACGTTGGTCTGTATAATATTTAATGGAACTTTTGTAATTGTCATGAATGATTCAAAAGTTGTATCTGAAGCACAAGTGAGTAAAAAACAAAGGGAAAAGGAGTAAGGAATGATTCAACAATAGAGGTGGTGGTGTTGGTAGTGGTGTAGGTAGAGCAGCAGTGGAGGTGGAGGTAGCGAGGGGAGGTGGAACAGTGGAGGCAAAGGTTGGGGAGCAGTGGTTGTGGCTAGATAGAGGGTGGTGAGGTAGTGGTGGCCGAGTTGGAAGAGGTTGGGCTAGAAGGTGGTGGTGGGTCAGTGGCGGCGGCGCACCGGAAGGGTGATCTGGTGGTGGTGGTGGGTGGAGGGCATTTTTGTCTTTCAAATTTTTTGCTTTGGCTGAAAGGAAAGTTTATTCATTTCCATTCAATCAATGGTTAGAAATGGCCAGTCAATGCCGGAATATAGTCTTTAGGGTTACATTTACACTTATGTAAAGTAGTTAGAGTTATTTTTGCACAAAAAAATATCTTAGAGTTATATGTGCACTTACTGAAATTATATAGGGTTATATTTGTATATCTCCCCAAAAAATGAGAGTACATCCAGCCTATAGATTTTTGTTAGCGGGAAGCTACGCCCTGAACGGAGTGTAAAGGTATCTCAAACAGAAGATATGTTGTAATACTAATCAGTGATAATATCTTCAAAGATTGGCTATGTTCATTTATCTAGAATCCCAGTTAATCATCATGTCCTCAACCACGTAGCTTCCTCAGGCGTGTGCTTCAATGACGTTATAGGGACCTTCCTATTTAGGTGCCAAATTTTTTTTCAAAATACAAGAATGTTGAATAAAAAAAGTAGGTATATATACCAATATAACCCTACCTACTTGACATAAGTGCCAATATAACCCTCAGATAATTTTTAGTGCAGATATAATCCTACATAGTTGATGTAAGTGCCAATATAACCCTCAGATCCCATTTCTTCCGGACCGCCGCCGGACCGTCGGATTTTGGTCGGACCACTGCTGGATCGCCGCCGGACCAATGATAGGGTTATATTGACACTTACATCAACTAGGTAGGGTTATATCTGCACTTTCAGTTATCAAAAGGTTATATTGGTACTTATATCAAGTAGGTAGGGTTATAAAAGTACTTTTCTCTTAAAATTTATGGTCAAACGTGTTTTGAGAAAGTTGATCAAAAGAGTGCGGATTCGATTGGGATTGGGAGGGAGGGAGCGACCAATTTTTTTATTTTCCGAGTCCAAGCTCGATGGTGAACCCGTAATCCCAAATAGTATCTCTTCGGTCAGGATTGCATCACACAATTGATGATTCAATCCTATCCGGACAGAATGTGATGGTTTTGCATGAAATTGGTCTGAATTTTTAGACCCCATCCATTCATATTCTTCCCACAGAGTCAGTAAACACTTTTCTGGATTTTTTTTACTCTACTGAATAACGTACGTACCTACGCAGTACTGGAGATAGACCTGCCAAAAAATTACTATTCTTCTGATCTGACGATGAATTATCTGTTTCGAGAACATTATTTCTTGGTCCAAGAAAAGAAAATGCAGTTTCCTTTTACTGAACGGTTGGTTTTTCTTACCATTTTGATGCCGTTTCCTCTTGGAGTATTTCTTACCATTTTGATGCCTAATTGCCTAATTGCCTAATTGCCTAATTGCCTAATTGCCTAATTGCCTAATTGGTGAGTGGAATCTTATTGAACGGTTGGTTTCACTTGGTTAATGTTAGTAATACGCGGATGATGCATGTACTGCGAAAAGATATGGAATGCCAGATGGATATATTTGCATATTAAGAAGATATGTTTCAATTTACACTGTTTGGTCACATTTGTGTTATGTGAAGCATCATAATACCATATATATATATATATGTGTGAGAGAGAGAGACTGAATCTGAACCATTCGTTGTGGCTGGTGTCAGTGGCGGAACCAGGAGATCTGGTAAGGGGTGGCTGAAATGGTGCGGCGGATTAACGGCGGGGTGGGCGGATGACCGGGCGTGGCGCGGTGGCGCTGTGGCGGAGTCAGGCCGCGAACAGAGGCTACAAATTATTTTGAAGAACATAAATTTGTTTGCTGATGATGAACATGAAATTGTTAGAAAAATTTAGGGTTTCGGTTTGAATTGGGCCGATTGGGTTTCAGCCCAATCGGCCCTTCTTTTTTTAAAGGCAGCAAAGTAAAACGACGTCGTTTTGATTAGGCGGGAAACAAAAATAAAAAAGGGACGCGACTCTTTTTCTCCGGCGTCTTCCACGGTGACATTGCCGGATTTTCTGGGTTACGAAGGGGTGGCGGAATCAGAGGATTTCGGTGGCCCTTACCACTAATACTCGGGCCTCTGGATCGTAGGGGTGGCGCCAGCACCCCCTCGCCACCCCCTGGTTCCGCCACTGGCTGGTGTGATGTCCTAAAGACGTAGGAACTTGATACTGAATTTGTGATTGATGGCCGAATTGCTTTTCTTTCGTTTGTTTTCTTATAAATAGTATTACTTTGAACATACCTTCTTAATAAAGAAATTAATGCAGTTTAATTTTTATCTCAATTTTTTAGAAAAAATAATGCCTAAGCCTCTAATGGTATGTAATGGTAAGTATACGTTTTCCCCAGATCTCGTGATAATTTGGAATATACGTTTTCCGAAATACTCAAATTATGACAGGTAATTGTAATATTTTCAATAAAGGAGTTTAACTTTATAAAATTATAAATACTTATATTATTAAAATGATTAACTTGTGAGTAGCACTTATTCGCTATATTAAAACACTTATAAGTTATAGTTAAAGTACTTACAAGTTTTGTTATTTAATCACTTTAAAATTATATTTATTTCAAAGTGTACTCGTAGCATGGTCAAATTATAAAAGGAAGCACCTATCGTCAACATTTAAGCACCTATGAGCTGTAGTTAGAGCATCTTGAAGTTTTATTTATTTCAAATTGTTTCCGTAGTAGGTCCAAGTTATAAAAGAAACACCTACCGACTACACTTGAAGCACTTATAAGTCGTTGCTGAAGCATCTATGAGTTGTAGTTAGAGCACGTTGAAGTTTTATTTATTTCAAGTTATTTTCGTAGTAGTTCCAAGTTATAAAAGAAGCACTTACCGACTACACTTGAAGCACTTATAAGCCGTTGTTGAAGCACCTATGAGCTGTAGTTAGAGCACGTTGAAGTTTTATTTATTTCAAGTTGTTTTCGTAGTAGGTCCATGTTATAAAAGAAACACCTACCGACTATACTTGAAGCACTTACAAGCCGTTGCGAAGCACCTATGAGTTATAGTTAGAGCATCTTGAAGTTTTATTTATTTCAAGTTAAATGTGTGAGTGCTTGAATATGGTATTTTTGGTACTCTAAGAATTTCGAGCAATTTTGTGTTTAAATTATATTGAGCGTAATGAGTAGGTGCTTCAAATTAAAGGTGTGGGTGTTTTAAATTATAAGTGTGGGTGCTTGAAAATTGTATTTTTGGTGTTTTAAGAATTTCATACAAGTTTGATTTTTTTGTTTTAATTTTATTAAGCATATAGCGTAGGGGTTTCAAGTTATGTGTAAGTGCTTTAAGTAAAGATGTAGGTGCTTGAAAATAAGTGTTTTAAAATTTTCATGCAAGTTTAATTATTTCTTATAAGTGCTTTGAGCGTAAAATGTTGTTGTTTCAAGTTATATTCATAGGTGCTTCAAGTTAAAGGTGTGGGTATTTGAAAATTGTATTTTCAGTGCTTTAAGAATATTATTTGTATAAAATAGAGGTGGTTCAAGTTATATTCGTAGGTGCTTCAACAACAACTTAGAAAAAGTAAGCATAAGAGGTGCTTGAAGTATGATTTATAGGTGCATCGAATGCAACTTGTTGGTGGTTCAATTATAAGTTTTGGGTGCTTTAACTTGTACTTGTAGGTGCAGTATCTTGTACTTGTAGCCTTGTAGGTGCTTCAAGTTTTAACTATTGGTGCTTCAATAGCAATTAGAAAAAAATAAGATTTAGACCTTCTTCAAGTATGAACTGAAAGTGATTTAAATATAACTTACATGTGCTTAAAGTATTACTTGTATGTGGTTGAAATATTACTTGTAAGTATTTCGAGTGTAACTAGCATGTATTTCAATTATACAATATTAGGAGAAGATTTAAATCATACCGACAAAAATTCTACATATTACCTCTTCCAAAAGGCCAAACATAACTAGTGATACACTGATACTATCTAATAAAAAAGAAGGGCTAACAAGTTTGGAATAAACAATGCAACCAGTTTGCTAGTCACTGCTCTTTCTATACTTTTTGAGCACAAGTAACTTAAAGTCTACAACAAAAACAACAGCAAAACCCCAACATTAACCATAAAGCAAGAGAAAAAACTAGATGATTTAGCAACGAACTTCCAATCAAACTAGCATATTCTGGCACAACCACCTTCTTCTTGCTGCATCACCTCAATCGTAATGTCTTTAGTTCATCATCTTCAGCACGGAGTTCGTGATTGCCCTACAACTTCAACTTAGCATAGTTCATGATGAATTTGAGTTTTAATTGTATACATATCCCAATTCCTTTCTTGATCAAGGATTCATCTATCCACCTACCATGATTGGCTGAGAATGCCATTGTAAGCTAAGGCAACACATATATAATTCCCGATTCGGTAAGGTTAAACACTAGCACCTGAACAACAAAATGTGCAGCCATTAACATCTATTGTTCAGACTCAAACACAGATTATTGGTTTTTTATCTGATCTATATTAATAAGCGCTATGCTCCACATTTCAAACTGTTTTGGAACCATCAACCTAAACATTACGCATGAAATTCAAGAACATATTTTCTACCTTTCTTGCTATTTTTTTGCCCTTCTTCCTACTTTTGAGCTTTTTGCGAGTAGCTTCCAATTCTTCTTCACTAGGATCTGGAACTGAACCCCCTCCATATTTGCTAGCCTTAGATGAGAGCATATAATCCATTTGTGCTTTCCTATCAAATCATCACCATGAGATCATAGAAACCAAAGAATTTCCATCTTCCTTTGCTCAAAAAATGAGGTTGGTGGTTATAAGACACGTGAGTCTTGGATGTGAAAAGAGGATGACATAATAAATATAATAAAACAGAGATCAACACAATTTACACATCACTTGTGCCTCTTGCAAATATGACTACTAGGTGATTTGATATTAGAATTTTTTTAGCCCATTTATCATATACCTTGATGG
Organism: Rubia tinctorum; assembly: GCA_032355605.1. NCBI lineage: Eukaryota > Viridiplantae > Streptophyta > Magnoliopsida > Gentianales > Rubiaceae > Rubia > Rubia tinctorum. The sequence continues at coordinate 8,395,993 of JAULKM010000008.1, forward strand.
ATTTCAAAACACCTACAAACATTCACAGAGAAAAGGAGCTAAGCACACCTT
>JAULKM010000008.1:8397623-8419031 GCA_032355605.1 Rubia tinctorum
GCCATTTTCGACAAAGACGTAGAACACAGACCAACAAGGGCTTGGACACCACCTTCCTCCACAATGCGAAGAGCATTGCCAGAATTAAAAGCAAGATTCCAAAGAGCTCCAGCAGCAGTTTCATGAACATCCTGAAGGCAATTAACATCTTCAGCACCAAGCTAAAGTACAAGGAAAGATACTTATGGATATAAAAAATACTAGTATGCCAATCAAGGTGCTATAGGAAAAAACGCCAACAAATATAGTGACATGTAATTTGCTTACTAATAAAAGCTGTTCCCTAAACAAACACCACACAAAACCATGTGCAAGGCTATCTAAACCTCAATCCTATCATAGTTTTCCATGGTACGCTAAATCTATCTAGACCTCAATTTCAGAACATAACTTGCACAACTTCAGCACATGGTTTGCTCAATTATAGCACATAACTAGCACAGCTTCAGCACATAGTTTGCTTGTAACTCAACTATTCAGTTACTCAAAATTAGATCATTGCTATATATGTCCTAGAAACATCCAAATCTTGTGGATTGCTTTCAGCAATGCATAGAAGTGAATGTGGAGGATCCATTCCAGCCAGTTCATGACCTCATCCAATTACTTATTCTTGATATTTGAGTTTTGCCAATCCGAAAAACCATTCCTCTTCTTTAATAGTATCGGAAAGTAAGGAAGCCACTCCTTTGAGGATATTTATAAAAAAGTGCAAGTAGCACTTTTACCTTTATCATTGCTACTAGAAGTCGAGTTCTCAACGAGTTCAAGAGCCTCAAATGTAAAGCATATAAGGGGTGTGTTTGGCAGGGGTTATAAGTGTTTTGCTTATAAGCTAAGCACATTTTTTAGTGTTTAGTGAACTGTTAAAAAATGTTTATTTAAGAAGCAGAAGTTATTTTTTGGGGAAAGTAGAAGTTGGTCTCCCCCTGCTTTCAAAATAAGCCAAAATAAGCAAGTTTAACATATAAGCACAGCTCTGTCAAACACGCCCGCAACTTGATTCAATGCTCTAAAACAAGATTCCACTTCGTATTGCTTGGCCCAGCAACTGAAAGGAGGCAAATGCCAATGGCCAAGAAGCGTGCAAATTTAAATAAAGATGTAGAACACATAGTTTGCTCAATTTCAGCATACAGTTTGCACAGTTCAGCACATAGTTTGCACAAGTTCAGGACATAGTTTTCTCGCAACTAAACTTGATCAACACCTCATTATTAGATCATTGCTATATCTGTCCTAGAAACATCTAAACCAACAAGATTAGCCAACTAGGTCCAATGTTCTAAACAAGGTTCCACTTCATATTGCCTGTCCCAGCAACTGCAAGGAGTCGGAGGGATGTTACATTTCCCAGTGCTACCTCATCAAAGTTAAGACAACCAATAAAGATGATGTCTATTAGTTTTGAATAGCTCTATGCTAGAGCATTAATATCACAAATACCAGAGAGCCTAAGTTTCTGGAGATAACGGCAGCAGAGGGCCAATTGTTTAATCGCATCATTTCTTATCACAGAAGTCTGGTCCAAGTTGGAAACTCACTATCTCTTGCTAGCCAAGTTTCAGGGGATCATAAGGTTGTATGACCTGATCCCTACCAGTCCCAATCCCAGAAACATTGATACCATCTAATGCCATCTATTAAATGTATACAACAATAAGAATAAACTAACTTTGTCTTTTGAGATCACACCTTACATCAAACATATATGCTAATGCACATAATTTGCATAATTTCGACACATATTTTGCTCATAACTAAACTGAATCAAGAAATCAATATTAGATCATAGCTAACGAGCAACTTTTCTGGAAAACTTGCATTATAACATCATTCAAATACACAGCTCAAAGATATGTCAAAGACTAACTGCTACATAATGCAAAAATAATAGCAACATTCACAATCCCAATGTCATCATACAAGGAGCACAAAGGCAGTCAATTAAATTAACAAAAACCAAAAAATGAAGAAACGAGCACCAAAATGATTGATCTTTCTGATCACTCCATCTAATTTGAGCATATGATCATCTATTGCAAAATAAAGCCAATCGTGAAATCAAAGATTATTAAGTTCTCAGTTGTTCAAAAGAAAATCCATGCCAGGGTTAATCATTTGACTTCCCAAGGATGAGGAGCCCTCAATTACCTAGTCAAAGTCAGTTTCAATCTGAACAGGGATACTCACCCTCCGTCCCAGACTAAATTGCTTACTTACTTTTATTGCACTATTCCCTATCAAATTTTGACCGCATATTTGAATAATTATATGAGCAACAATATTATCGTATGTGAAATTATTTAATTCGTCGCAATAAGTAGTTTCTAAATATCGACTTTTTATTTGTCATTATTATACGCAAGTAAACATATTAACGGTTAAACATGTTTCCTAAACAACGTGATAATGATTACTCTGCAATTTAGTCTGGGGCGGAAGGAGTGCAGGATTTCGCTATTGGAAGTCTTTCTACACACCTTCAAATCCTACTATATCCATAGACTTAATAACTATATTTTTTAGCGTTAAGTTTCATCAGAATATCACAGAAGAGTGAGCTTTTCGATCATCACTTTCCAGAATACCCATTGATATGCTCAATTTTGGGAATGATCAGAGCTCGTTGGTACGTTGTAGAACAATAAATCTATTTACGCTCCTGTTATGAAAGAAAATCTCATTTCTTTTGAATAATATCGTATCTCAAATAAGCTTCATAGAGATCGTCAAGCACTCTGCAGCTTTTCCAATTTTATTCATTAACTACAAGAAGGCATTAAAGTCAAAAGCCATATGGCTCCTTCGCCTAACATAGATAACCAGCACAGTATAGTCAGTCAATACTACTAATCATTGATATAGCCATCAGAAATAACTCTCCTTCACTGTTTTCTAAAAGCTGAACAGAATAACCAAGACCAATATCCAGTAAGCAAACTCTTCTTGAGACAGTTATTTGCTTTTTTCTGTTGGAATAGGACTACCAGAGGTATCGTGATTATACTGAATTTACACTCTGAAAACAAAACAATGTCAATCGACCCTTGACTCAATCTTCTTACACCATAACGGATGGAGGATGGGCCTTATGCATGCATTTACAGAAACCTGGCAATAGGTGCCTCTAAATCAAAACTATAGGGTAACAAATCAAGGCACTCAACTAGTAACTATGGAATCTGACAGCCGATGAAAATAAAATCAAGTTAAATCTGTAAACTTTATTCAATCAAAAAGTCATGAAAGGGAAATGCACATAGCTTCCAATTCAATATCATTTATATGGTTATATTTTAATCTAATCCAAATCTGGAATGTTGGGTAATTATCTACCCCAAATACGAGGATAATAACGCACATCCCCACACGCGATACAATTTTGCTATGGCCCACCTGGCATATAATACAAAGTCGTTTTGATACCAGCTGAGGAAAAAACAAATCACGTGTTCAGCATAGGGACTGGCGGGTATCAAAACAACACCACTTGGATACCCATTGGGGCAAAACACGTGACACGCGGGTATATTTTGGCCCACGTGTAATTAATACAATATCATCTTTTAAAAAAGATATTAACACACGTCACATGTTTTGCCCCACCTGTAAACAAACCAAAATCACCTTCTTTAAAAGAAAGAGATCAACACATATCACATGTTGAGGCCTGCCAGTCCCCAGATTCCGCATATGTGACGCGCAATTTTGTTTTGAGTAAAAAATGACATTGTTTTGATGCCTGCTGGGGCAAAAGAATATGTGTGCCCAGTGAGTGGGCCACCCACTGGGCGCGCAGCTCCTCCGAGTCTGTCATATAAAGCAACTCTAGCAGTGACTATTCAATTTAAATATTGAAAACCACTGAATATACCTTGATGGGAGAAAATTCCTCCATCGGGAGTCATAGCCAACTTTTGGATAGCAAATGGAAACAAACGCAGGCAAGAGAGAACATCTCAAAAAAGATTGAATGCACAATGAATGCACTATCTATGGTTTCCAGGGAGCACACTAGAGGGGTCAGAAAAGAAGGGAGCATGGAAGAATAGAGAAAACATACCTATGTGAAACGACAAACTACCAAGCAATTATCATCAAAATTAAGGCTATGCGTAGTTTTCTAATTCACCTAAGCATGTCGTGATCTCCATAACTGAAGATAATCTCAGCAAATGCTACAGTAAGAAAAGCATAATTGAATAATAAAGCAGCTGTAGGAAAGTACCACATACCTCAGTATCTGATCGCGCAAATGATATCAGTGGTGCTACACCACCTTCTCGTCCAATAGCAATGCTGATACAAACACAATAAATGAAGTCACTCTAATGAGGAAGAGTATAACAATGATGAAATACTAAAGCTAATGGTAACGTTGACATTAACAGATCTGCTACATGGAATCAAGTGCACCATGACCAGGGCATCCTAAAATCATAAGTTGGGGCATTTGGTTGGAAGGTAGAACTTCTATCCAATACATAACGGCCTTTATAGATATTAAAATTTAAACTTCCTCCCAAAACTATAAAAGCCCTTAAGTAATAATCCCTGATGTTCAGATTGATTGCTTAAATGAGTGTGCCATAGGTCACGAAGTGTTTAACAGGAGACGGTAATTCTATACAGATAAATACTCATAAATTGCTAGTTATTCAGAGAGAGATGGAACACTGACAATGCCTCAAACAACCCACATATAGTCATATAGAAATGAAATTGTTACCTGTTTGCCTCTGAAACAGATAGCCCCCATAGAGCACCAGCAGCTCTTTCTTGAAGGGCTGGAGACGAGTTTGAACAAGAATTTGCAAGGGTAACCTGCAAAAGCTCATAATTGCTTTATAACCAGGGTATTTCTGATTCACAAAGTTTAAGCAGTGAGTTTCAAAATAATAAACACAATATAAAATACTAAAATACCCAAGAAAATAACGTGCATAGAACATTTGAAACGGAAGCGAACCATAGAGCAAAAGGACACGAAAGAAGTATCTTGTCTGACTTAAGAGATTTCAGGCTCCAGAGAAAAGCATAGGAAAGAACAATGATTGTAATGAGAACAGGTGCTAACAAACAATGGATAATGTTAGCAAGTCGGATTGATGCAACCTAAGCAGCAGTAGCCCTTACAAATAGAAAAACTATTAAGGAAAATAGTCAATGCCGAAACCATCTACTTGTTTTCAGAGTTCCCACAACAGAGAAAGAACAGTTTGGTCTTTAAATTCTCAAGTCTATTACCACTGCACACATCCAACCAAAGTGCACAAAACCCACTGCCAGATCTGCTAGAGGCTTTAAAAAACCAATTACATAAAAGTATATTTAAATTTCACTACCAATTACCATTGAGGACAATTAAGACCGTGTACGATAAAAATTTCAGACTCATCACCAAAAAGTCTTCAAACTCCAAAGAGTGATTAAATTTACAAAGAACTCGGAGCATAAATGAGCACAATTTCATCTAGAGTAACCAATTTTTTTGTTAATTAAAAATACATGGAGAATAAACATATATATTCCTAGCACTGATCAAGAACTATTACACACTAAATGAGAATTAATTTGAAGACACTCGATGATCTACTGAACATCAGATTTTTATAATAAATATATTCTAGATCAACAAGTAAGCCTTCATCCCACTGTGATTGACTATATGGATCTTATCTCCCGTTTGTGTTTACAAGAGATACACACACAGATTTTCATAATAAATATATTCTAGATCAAAAAGAAAGCCTTCATCCCACTGTGATTGACTATATGGATCTTATCTCCTGTTTGTGTTTACACACACACACGCATACACATGCACGAGCGCGCACACACACGCTCACGTGCACACACACAAATATATACCCATACACACACACATGCAAGTATAACACTTTCTGGCTCAAGTCAAACGAGCTTTCTTACCAGTGCCTCAACTCCTCCACAAACTGCAATTTGTTCTCGATTTCTATCATCAAACGACAAATTCCACAATGCCCCAGCAGCTTCTTGCCTAATAAGATATATCATAATTAAACAGAACCAAGTGAGACAGAAAATTAAATGAAGAAAAACGACACTGGCCATCTAGTTGTCTGAAAGGGAGAGGCGGAGAAGCTACAACAGTATAACTAGGTAAATATTCCTATGACTGCAGGACCTTTGCAACTACTGGACTGTGTATTATGCCACAAACGAATCAAGAAGCCAGAATAGAACATTTCACCATCAGCAGGAGCACTAATTCAAGGTTTATATCTCACACGATGTTCACTCATGATTGGAGGAGCTGGAGGGCTAGCAGCATTGGGATGGGAAGTCAAAAAAAACACTAGTAGTTTACCTTCTCTGATTCTTTAAGCAATTGCTCATATAAAATCCAACTCGTGTACAAAGAAACCTCATATGCATTTCACAAAAACTTTATACATGATAACAAACACTCCAACAAACATGTGAATGAATTTAAATCACCAGATTCCAGAAAGCACAACCTGACACCATCATGAGAAGATTGAGTAAGGTGTACAAGAGCTTCAAGAGCTCCTGGCTCTTGTCCAACAGCTGCATTATTAGTGTTGCTGTCTCCATGAGCAGCTAAATTTGCCAAGGCTCGAGCTGCCTATAGCCACATAAAAACAATGAAACGTCAATGAAAAGCTGAATGTGCACCCTTTGATACATAAAAGCATCAACACAAATAACAAAAAATATGCACACAGAACAGCGACTACTATAGCTATGTAAAAGTAATGGCCTTTTAAGATGAACGAACATGGCCATGCGATGAAGATTACAAAGCTAAAACGTTCGACAAAAATTGGATTTTCTGGGGGTCTCATAGCAACTGTTACTATCTAACCGCTGAATGCATAGTAAACCTAACCATAACTATGATGATTTTATGGTATTAGCTACTCCGTAACTCTAGAAAATTAAGATATAAACCCCTCATTGTTTCGTCAATTTACGCACCACGGGCATGGCAAAATAAACCCGCAACCCGTGGATAAAACAGGTTATTTTACCTGACTCATTTATTAATAGTCAAAAAATTGGTCAAAATAGGTCAATACCCGTATTTTTAAATTACCCATATTACCCAATCGTATTTAACACATCCGCCTATTTGCCATCCCTAGGCACAACAAAGAGAATAGAAACTATTATCAACACAAGTTTGCATCATCTATGGCAGCGTTTAGATCTTCTAAATTTTTTCTCAAATTCTAATATGCAATTTGCCAGAGCAGAGCTACCAACACGCGGGAACCTTTGATGGATATCAAAATCATTTAGCAATAGAATTTGCCATCCCCCAAAGCTAAAAACAGAAAATACCTGCTCTTGCACCCCATCGGCTTTGCAAGTACGGGCAAGAGTTGCCAAAGCATGTACTCCTCCTACTGAAGCAACTTCCATGCTACACTTGTCATCAGCAGCCAGATTTGCCAATGCGCCAGCAGCACGTTCCTGGAGATAAAAGACATGCTCGTTATCCACAAATATGCATTTTTTAGCAATACTTAAATTGCTATTGCAAGAAATATTCTAGGAAGACGCAGATGCAGAGAGCAGTTGCATCTTTGGATGTATTTGGAACACAGTGAGAAATAGTCATACCAAAACTCCCTCTCCACCATTCGACCATTTAGAAATTAGATCAACTAAAGCTCGGACCCCCCCTGCTAAGGCAATCGCACTCTGCAAAGGCAACAATTTTCCACATATGATGTAACTAAAATTCTACTAACACAAGACCCGTATAATAAAAAAAATAAAATGCAAAATAAAATGCAAAATAAAGACACAAACCTTATGCTCTTCGCCAACTGAGAGATTCCAAAGTCCACCTGCAGCCTCTTCAGCAACCAGCCTATTCATGGACCTAGCCAACTTTGCAAGAATATCTATACCTCCTTCGTCGGCCACAGCTTTTGCAACATTTGAGTTGACTGATAAGTTTGCAATAGCCTACAGAAATAACAAAAAAATAAACCAAATTTTCCATAACAGAAGAATGTACAAGAAACTAATCAAATGTTTTAAACAACTGGGCAAAGTGATTATTCAGTAACTCTACCATAAAGCTACAGTCAAGCTATAGTATAATAAGCTCAACTATTACCTTTGCAGCTTCTGACTGAAGCCCCTCACGCCATGATTTTGCAAGATTTAAGAGGCTTCGTATGCCACCATCTCGCATAACTGATTCTGCTCTTCGACCATCAATAGTGGCATTTTCATCCTCGATGACTACAAAAGTTGCAAGGCCAGTGGCTGCCCTCTCTTGAACTTCCTCTTGAGCACTCTGCATCAAATTGAGTAATATATTGGCACCTTGGGTGAGCCAAAAATTATCCAAATCCTGTGGATTGCTTTCAGCAATGCGTAGAAGTGAATGTGAGAGGACCCATTCCAGCCAGTTCATGACCTCGTCCAATTTCTTATCCTTGATACTTGAGTTTCGCCAATCCGCAAAAGCATTCTTCTCTTGTTTGCTAGTATCATTCTTCTCTTGTTTGCTAGTATCATTCTTCTCTTGTTTGCTAGTATCATTCTTCTCTTGCTTGCTAGTATCATTTTTCTCTTGTTTGCTAGTATCACTTTTCTCTTGTTTAATAGTATCCGGAAGTAAGGAAGCCACTCCTTTGAGGATATCTGTAAAAAGTGCAAGTAGCACTTTACCTTTATGACTGCTGCTAGAAGTGAAGTTCACATCAAGTTCAAGAGCCTGACAATGTAGAGCACACAAGACCTTCAGGCTCTGTGAGGATGAAAATAATCTTGTAATGGTATTAGGGGCTATATCTGTCCTAGAAACATCCAAACCAACAAGATTTGGCAACTTGATCCAATGCTCTAAAACAAGTCCCCACTTCATGTTGCTTGTCCCAGCAATTGAAAGGAGGCAAAGAGATGTTACATTCCCCAGTGATACTTCATCAATGTTAAGGCAGTCAATAAAGCCAATGTCAACTAGCTTCGTGCAGCTTCGAGCCAGAGCATTGATAGCATCTGCATTGATATCACGAATACCCGAGAGCTTGAGTTTCTGGAGATTACGGCAGCAGAGAGCCAATTGTTTAATTGCATCACTGCTTATCCTCTCACAGAAATCTGGTCCAAGCTGGAAACTCTCAAGCTTCTCATGTCGAGCAGCCATCACAGAGAGTGTTGCATCACCAACTTTCCTGCAATAATCACCACTAATCTCCCGCAGGTTTCTAGCTTGAATAAACAGGACTGAGTCAGCTGACTCAGCCCCACGGAACCGGAGCTTCCGAAGAGATCGGCACCTATTGGACAGAGAAGCAGCCGCTCCAGCATCAACTTTGTGAGGACGAATGTCTAGCGCCTGCCACAAGCATGGTGAAGCCCCTAAAACTCTCCAAGTCCGACAAGTAGATGACAAGCTCGCTCGATCACGGTAATTCAGACACGAAAACAAATACAATGCTGTGTCATCAGGCAACTTAGTCCAATCCACGGAATTCTCATCTACACACTCTGCCAATTCCGGTTCATCCAACTTCACTCTCCTCCTCTTTAAAGGCTTTCTCCTCACCCTACGACTCATTCTCTATCAATCAATTAACCAGCAAACAAGTTACACAACACAATCATTGATCAAACCGAAAACAGCAGTTGCTGAAACAAGTACACTTAATATAATAAAGAAAACCAAGCCCCAAAAAACAAAAGTAAGGTGCTTTAACTCAAAAGCCTAATTAAAGAGACCACCTGATCAAATAAACAAAAACCCACATACAAGTCACTTCAATTTCCAGAACCAGGTTTCAGCTTCCAAAGAAAACCCAACAAAAACAGAGAGCTAATCCCAACCAAAATCCCTAATTCACACACGCATGGGGACTAAATGGGATAGCACAAAAAAATAAGAAAAGCCCATCATCAAACAACAAGTTGTATGCATTCGTACAAGTAAAGCAGATACCTTTGCATTCCAGAATTATAATTTCCCAAAGGAAAACAGCTTATTGGCTTGTGGGTACTATTGGAAACCGCCCGTGTGCGGTAAATCTATCCCCTTCAACTGAATTGCTGCTCAGCACCTGCAAAAAATGATGAACACCGAATGGGAATTCAGGTCGGCAAAATCACACAGCCAAACAAAAAACTGGGGAAAAAAACCTTCCTGTCTCCTCTTTACCTGCTAGCTCAGTGTGTATAGGAATGTATCTGTACAATACAAAAGGAGGTAAAGAGAAAAAATCAGGAAGAATGGAGGAGAAAATAATATTGAGGTGTGATTTTATACCATCTATTCTCCTTCCGATACAATTTTTTTCCCATGTACACCTGTCGAGCCATTCCATGATCAGACCAGTTCACAAGATGGGCTGCCAAGCCCAATTTTAGTGAACTTTTTTGTTATGATATTGAGAGGGAAAATTTTACTGTGATTAAAGTTTTTTTATTTTGAGGAGGATTTGAGGATTTGGAATTTGAGATGTGGTCTGAATTTAGAATTTTTTAAGTTTTTGGTATTTGTTTTTTGGATTTTAGAATTTCAGGATTTTTGGATTTGAGATTTGGACCCATGTATTATAAGTTATTCGTCTCATTTTGTTTGTTCTTAGCACCAATAGGTTTGGAGATTAAGGCTCCATTTGGAGATTAGATGATAGTTGTGAGTTGTTAGCTAATTTCATTAGTTGATAAATTGATTGTATTTTTCTTATTTTATTTTTGAGAAAAGTGCGATTTTAATCCTACATTTTGTTCAAAAGTGTATGTATAAACTTGTAGAATTTGAAAGTGTAAATCTAACTCGACTGTTCGTTGACTGAAATGTCAACAGCCAAATTGGTCGGATATTGGTGAAATGACTATAATACTCTTGAGTTAAAAATGAAAAATAATAATAATAATAATATGTGAAAAGATCGCAATAACCTTTCCTCTCCTCTTTCCCGTCACTATCCTCTCCTCTTTCCCTATCACTGTCCTCTCCTCTTTCCTGTCACTGTCCGAAAAATCTACCACTCTTCTCTCCTCTTCTCTTTCCGCCTCACTCTTTTCCTCACCTCTTTCTCGTCCTCATCTCCATATCCTCCTATCTCCTTGACCAAATCCCTTATATGCCCAAACCGAGAACGTGTTGCCTGGCAGCAGCAGTTTCACCCGCTGGAGAAGAAGCTCTGCACATGGTTTGAGGTCGAATTCAAGTGGCGGAGAACTTACAAATTTCGGCGGCGTATGATTGATTATAGCAGATGAATAGTGGTCGGCGGGTTTTAGGCGAGGGAGGTGGTGGAGTTAGGGTTCTAGGTGGTTTTAGGCGGCGGCGGAGCATGGGTTTTAGGGGTAGGGGGTTATGGGCGACGAGTTTTAGGCGGGGAGGTGATGGATTTAGGCAGAGCTAGGGTTTTAGGGGGAGCTAGTTATGGGCGGCGGCGGAGGTTCTGGTTCTGGTCCCGCTGTGGAGCAGCTAAGGTCCAGCAGCGAAGTTGTGTTTGAAGAAATAATCTAGGGATAGATTTGTCATTACATTTTCAGTTTTGAGTCCAGGGGTAATTTTATCTTTTCATGTTTGGTCAACCGCTGACTTTATTGAGTCAGCGTTGGAATTGATCAAAATGGGAATTTTACAACACCTTAGCGTTAATGTCGCACTTTCAAATTTTACAGGGTATATCTGCACTTTCGAAATTTTATAGGGTTATTTATATATTTTCCCCTTTATTTTTTGAAAATATTCATTCATGGGTATTGGGAAAAATATCCAGCGGCAGTTGCAATAAGTGAAATTGACATCCAACTCAATTAGCTTCTAGTAATATCTAGTGAATTGCAAGGATAACTAAATTACATGTCAACCAGACTCATCGTTTGTACTATTACAAACTAGAGATCCTATAAAATTGTAACATCGCTCTCAAAGATATTAACTCGCTTTCAGCAAAAATCAGGACCACTTGACAGAGAGGAGCGTATCATGCATCAATTACTTCGCCAAACAGGGTTCTTCCAAAGTTGTAACACCACTTGATTCACGATCGATGTTGTCCAAACGGTAAACACCTTGAAAAGCACAGAACTGACACATTAAAATTAACGGAAACCCTAATGCAGAAACGCAAGCAAAATTACGAAAATACGATTTGTACAACCAGATCGAGAACAAAATATCGAGATAGATAACTAAATCGAGTGATCATCACAAACACAACAATATAATCTATCCAGTCAAAGAACAACACTAATATATGGAGATATATCCCTACTTATCCATAACATAAATGCTCGAAGAATATAAAGTGAAAATTTATTGTTTCTTCATCTCCTTATGATGGGATAATGGGAAAAGAATATTGAAGAAAAAAAGTAGGGTTCTAGAGAAGGGGTAGAGGACGTACAACGATCAATTGGTTGTGTTGTATATTTGAGTGTTTTGTAAATGAAGTGTCATTAAAACCATAGCTAGTTCATATCAGTTTTCTATCTCTTCAAGTTACAAATGCTCCCAAACTTCCTTTGACTCAACTGAAACCCTGGTTGTGGCCGCCGCAGCCGCCACCACCGACAGTCTGCCCCCCCCCCCAAATTTTTTTTCTTAAGTGTAGTTGTTCTTTTCCTTTCCTGTAGTAGATCCGACGTTGGCCAGCGAGAGGCCAACTTACTAGAACTTCGACCAAGAAGCAAAGTTGAGGCTGCTCCCAAGGGCGAAGAAGATCTACACCCACATTGATCATCGTCGCCCGGAGAAGATGCAAACCTTTGACGAAGTTGGGCTGGAGAAGTGCAGCCGATCATCCTCCTGCGGAGATGGACCACGACATGGTCCAGAGAAGGTACAGATTGCCCATAGAAAACTTTGGTGGCGATCGAAGACGCCAGGTGGTGTATGATGGCGGATTGCTGCCGATGGTAGCATACAGTGGTGCACGGCTACCAGTAGTGGCGCATGATTACGACAGTGCAAAGCCATAGACGAGGTATGCGAGTCTTCTCATATCCCGGAAATAGTAAGGCACAAAATTGTGGTGATTTTTCTTTATTGGTGATCGATGAAAGCGTCGTAGACTGCGGAAATTAACCTATGGGTCAAATCAACTTTTGGGACGATGGCAGATTTGGTCAAACCATACCGAGTCATCAAACGGAGCTGAACATATGGGTTGGATTTTTCCTTACTTTAGTCAGGGCTAAGGTCATTAGGTTCGGGAGCTTTTGGTCTCTTTGCTCATGCTTCAGTTTCATATAGTTATCCTTTATTTTTAAGCTTTAGTTTAGTTCAACAAGGAAGATGAGCTCAAATAATGGGTTTTTTGTCTAGAGTATTAGATTAGGAAGTCTCTGCTAACTATATTTTTCCGGTGGCATTTTTAAACGGTAAAATCATATTGGCTTTCAATCCAATTTCCAAAGAGTTTGGTTTGTAGAAACCCGAGTCAAAAGTAGTTTGGACAACATACTTTTGGTGAAACCCTCTAATGTTTGAGAGTAGATTTGTAGACTACGATTAGTTTAGACAATTTTAGGATAGACTGACAATCTTGAATGTCCAAACTGCTTCATGTTAGAGATATTCGTGCTTATAAAATATAAATGTCAATTCTAATGTGTGTTATTGTGACTATTTGAATCGGGATGCTGACTTGAGCTGATACATCCGCCCGATGGATTGACCTAATCCCACTGTGTAATAGGTAGAAAATTTTAAGCATAGTATTCTCTAGTTTGTCAATAAAAGTATATAGACTAGCAGTGTTGGTTGCGTACACAACCGACATCGGTTCTAACTCATATTCTATAATATAATGAGAAGGAACCTACTGTTTTTCCAAAAAAATATATCTAATTAGTGAATAGATTATACTTGTTTGATGGTGCAAAATGACTATAAATGGCATTAGCAAAATCAATAATTTAATACTTATTATGGTATTGGTCAATATATAACTATGAGTATAAATTATGAATAAACTATCACAAAGTTTGTTTTACATCAACTAACTGTTAAATGAATTCATTTTATAATTGATATAACTAGTATAACAATTTGATTTTTTAATTATTACAACGAGTTTCTTATAACTTAGAAAAACTTTTAAAATGCACCGCAATGCAAAATTAATTATAATTGACACTAAAAGTTATTGAAACGAGGTTTTTCATGATTGATCTAACCGTTAGTCGGTTTAAAGGAAACTTTCTCATAAACTAAAGTTTGAATAAGAAACTAAATTTTGCCAAATCACATTGTGTTATATTTTTTTAAAAATATATTAACTTGTTTATTAAGTTGATGGGAAAATATTACGGTGATTAAATTTTTATATATCAACATATTTATTTGAATAAATATTATTAATATTCCTCAAAGGTTTGACATATATACTGAAACTATATTCGTGAAAGAATAAAATCGGGAGATTGGGGTAATTGGGTCATTATTATTTAAAAAATAAAAATAATTTGGTGATAAAAGTATAGGGATAATGTTTTTGAAAACAAGCATTCATATCTGATGTAACACCCAACGACAATGATTATAATGAGTGGAACAAACGTTCAACCTAACCAGTTTTTAGCAATAACCAATTATTATAATGATATTTAAATTAAATGTCAATCAAACTAACAGTCTGTACCATTAGATATTATAGATCCTAACTTATCAAGATATTCATTTGCTTCCAACGAAAATCATAATAGGGGAGCATATTAAGCATAAATATCACTACGTCAAATCGCAATATTCAACAAATGTACACCGTTTGATCCAAAGCATGAACTATTTTGTCCAAATTGTAAACACCTTGATAAATAAAAATCGACCAATCCAAATAAATAGAACCCCTAACACAAAAATACAAATGAAACCATGAACATGTGACTGTACAAATAAATCAGACAAAATACATCGATGTGAATAACTAAATCGATTGATCATCATGAACATAACAATTTAATCTATCACGTCGAGAAACAATACTAATTAATATAAAGAGAAAGATTTACACTCAATCCATAATATAAACGTTCATAAATATCTATTGAAAACACTACAGTTTCCCATCTTCCCATTATAGGAAGATGAGAAAAAGGAGATTAAATACAAAGTAGGGTATTTAAGAGAAGAAGAGGGGTGTGTGCAAGCGTGTAATTTCTCGCATTTCAAACAATAAGGAAAATTGAGTCCTTAAAATATACTTCCGAAAATCAATAATTCCAAAATATATAATTTTAATATTTTGAAAATTAGAGGAATAAGATTAATTATCTAAACAACGTTATTATACATCTAAAAATCAAAACACCTAATAGTAGTTCGATCCTTTTTTTTTTGAAAAAACACCGGTAGCAAGGTTTTTTTTTTCAAGCCTAGGCTTAGCTAGAAATGTTAATATATAGTTAAATATTAACAATGAAGATTTACTAAAACGATAAACATGTTTTTTTTTGTTGAAAATCAAGCACTTTTTTTATCGTACATGCGTCTCACAAGAGTGTTCATAATTTTTTAATTCTTTTCAGCAAATGATCAATGAGCCTGATGATTAGAAGGTCTCGTGCCGCAGGCATAGTCTTTTATGCCTGGAATGTCACCCGTGATTGAGACTGCTGGGGACATACTTATAGGTTTGGAATTTGACAGTGAAATGGTAACGCATATGAATAAGAAGTATATTGACCTAGCACGCAGATATGCTAATGGTACGAAGAAGGCCAGTGGAGAACTTAGTTGCACATGGTTGGCATTGGATAGGGTTACCAATGTTATGGGTAACTGTGGTATGGACAGATTCGTGAAGGTTTATATGTGCCTTAAAGTCGCTCTTGATACTCGAAGTGTCGAGGGAATGAGTTTTATACATTTGAGTTTGATACTTCGTCACGTGTTTCTTCCAAAGGTGACTTTGGCGAGTTTGTGTTGGCGAGTCTACATGATTTAGAAGTTGTTAATGCCAATTTTTGGACCCTAAATATCCCTTCCAAGCCAAAGTAGTGTGCAACTGAGCTCAAATGTCGAATAAGCATGCTACTACTCAAGTTTAGAGGAGTGGAAGGTGATTGGGAGAAGACGTTGGAGGACTCTAGAAGTGAGCAAGTACAAGGGAGCTTACAACAAACAAGATGTTATGGTATATAATCTTAGACAGGAGTTGATGACTATTATGTGGCAAGAATTGAGTGATGAAGATTCTTGGTGGAGAAGACCCGAGAACCTTCTCATAAAACATACTACCTCTGTCCCAGAATAAACTTCCTAATTTGTTTTTCTGAAGTCAAACTAAACAAACTTCAACCATTAAATTCTCTTGGTATATATGTAAGATTATTATCATGTGATATATTTTTAGATTGGGTAAAGTGACATATATTTTTAAACTATTATTTTTCAAAAAAAAATACAAGCACAAAAATATATATTAGTAGTTGAAAGTTGATGCAGTTGACTCCTAAAAGTCAAATTAGAAAGTCTATTTTGGTACAGAGGGAGTATATTATACCAAAACAAGATGATCGTATAGATGATTTGTTTGCACGACTTGAGGTGCTCAAAGAAGAATGCTACCATCTAAAATTGATATCTGGTAAATGGAAAAACTGATACAGAGAAGAGCCGGAGTTCAATGTCCAACTGTTACCAAAATATGTAGATATACATCGAGGAGAGAATACGAGGGAAACCTATTGCCGTGAGTTGGAATGATGGTACAGTGTTTTAAAGGCATCACTCAAAAGTCGGAATGAGTTGAATTTGATCCTTTGCAAGGAGATTATCAAATACATCGGAAGAGAATGCATAGGCTCGAATGAGATGGAGATGTATTGGGTGTCACTATTTGGAACAAGAGGTGAAATAATTGCAACTAATTCTAGAATCATACTCGTTTATTGTGTATCTAATGAGTTTACAACTTGGACGTGAGGAGTTTGGTCCAATCGTTGATCAAAAATATTTTACGTGAAATATATGAGACATGGAGTTGGTCAGCGTTACCCGTAATGGGCGTATATGTACATGTTGTGGAAACTAGAGGCAATTATCATGAGGCGTATTTGTACATGCGGTGGAAACCATCTAATAAAGAGGTCCAACGACCATTTGTTGTAAAGAATAAAAAATTATCATGAATACATTCTTGTGAGACAGATACAGGTGTATGATAGACAAAATTCATGTACAAGAGACGAAATATTTAACCGAAAATTAACATTCTATCTAAGCGAGAGCTTCAAACAACCTTGCTACCAGAGGTTTGACTAGGCTTCATTGGCTCGCTAGTCATCCATAAGGTGGCCACTTTGCCAAAACTTACGCCCTTAAGACTAGCATTGCCACCCCTCATTCCTCTTCACTCTCGGAGATTGGTTGGCAATCTTCCATATAGGAATAAGGCTTCATCATCGAAGGAAGCGTATTCTGTTACCCTAAGTACTGGATCAACAAAAAAGGATGACCATCATCTTCGATCTTCTCTGCATACACCCGGTCATCCTTGCCTTTAAGTTCCTGGAGCACGCTCAAGATATTAGCCTCGTGAGAAAAATCTACGGCCTTAAATTTGGATTCTTTTAATGTATACTAAGTGCATTACACCACCCCACACACCATAACAGTGAACAACAACACTTTGAAGAACTTTGAAAACCCGATTAGTTTTCTGAACCTGGTTCATCACCACCCGAGGATAATCCTGATGAACGTGATCCTCATTTCTCAATTGTAGCTCAGCCTGTAGTATCTTTTTCATCTCATGTTCCTCATGTCAAAAATTTTGTTCATTTGCTAACTTCAACTCACTACTTTCCGAACCATCTTCCAGCTCCTCTATCTTTCCAAACAACTAACCCTTCTTATCAGCGAAATTCACAAGCCGGTTCCCAAAAGATACCAGATTCTCCCCAATTACGATACATATACATTTAAGTACACTAACACTTATAGTTGTAGAAGTCAAATGAAGTGCTCTCCCAGAAGGACTAACAAATTTTTGGGATGATGATGCGCCACCCACTTCATTTGTACCTTTATGCGCTTCTCGATCAGGACCTTATATCCTCTGCAACTTGGATTGCCTCACGTCATTTCCCCTTGCTTCTTGTGGTTTTTGCTTACCAATTTTGGATGTCATCCCAGCTATATAGGAAAGTGGTCATTGACGTTCTTCATGGCATTTATGTTAGCATTGCCTTTAGGCACTCTTTCCTTCATCTTATTGTCATTGTGTCCCTTTTTTATCCCCGATGGTTAAGATAGACGTCCTTATCATATTTGTCTTCATCATCATGTGGAATACATGAAATCAATCAAAACACGAGAAAACACCCAAAATATAAACAACATTTGACAACCCAATAAAGATTTGAAGTCAACCTTGCTGTTTCGCTGACCCAATTTCTTAAAATGGCTACAAAGGTCTTCACATTGTTTCTTTGTTTTGTTGACTTTGACCTCGATGAGATTATTTATCCAAGGTCATTCAATAATTCCTTCCAAGCACACGAATATCATAAACACTTAACAACACACATACCCATCCTTCCATACTCTACATTTACTCGGAAAACCATTAACTAGCTTAACTCCAGGGATCTAAGGTAGAAAGTGAACAAATATTCAATATTCTTTATTTTTCAAGCTGATAAAAACTTTAAAATAAATTTACGTTGAACAACTCCCTAGCCTGCTCATACATAGTGTTAAAACTTAAAATTATAGTCACGCCCTTGGGCTGAAACTGTGCTAAATCAATATTATAGTTCATCAATACATTAATAACACATCCAAGGACTGGTATTGTCAACCCATACATCTGATGATGCTCATAAACAGAAATATACTCATATTGAGGTTTGTGTACCCCCTCA
The DNA here is from genome assembly GCA_032355605.1 of Rubia tinctorum. NCBI lineage: Eukaryota > Viridiplantae > Streptophyta > Magnoliopsida > Gentianales > Rubiaceae > Rubia > Rubia tinctorum. The sequence continues at coordinate 8,416,482 of JAULKM010000008.1, forward strand.
TCCGTCTGAGGAACCCTAGTTTCACAATCACCCAGAAATGGATATTGCCCTCTCAAGGCATCTAAATCATGTTCAGTCACAACACGTAATGATGGCAATGGGGCAGGGCAGGTACAATTATGGTCCCTCTATACCCATGGCCACATAAAATTTTCATACTCATACATGCCCCATCACCCATAGCAGGTATAACATTAAAATTCACCTCAACCCATTGGGTATTATCTAAAACCCGCTCTGCCCCATTACCCACTTGAGACTCTGTACACACTTCAAATCCCATATTACCCACCACATCTATATCTCAAAAAACACCTAAAATCGTACTTTAAAATAATAATTATAATATTTAATAATTTAATAATTATTTACATGAAAATATTATAGGTGAGATATGTAAATTATGGGTAAATAATAATTTATTATATAATAAATTAGTTTTTACATAGCGGGTCTAGTGGGGCAGGGTGGGTGTATGAACTAATATCCACACCCGACTCATTACTCATGACGGGTATCATTTTCATATCCATACCTGCCCCACCCTCCACCAAAACTACCTCCATACCCGCCTCATTGGAGTGGATGTAGGGCGGACCTCCACTAAAACCCGTCTCACTTCCAACCCTAACACTCCAACTATTATCAATAGTTCTACCTTTGTCACCCCCATCTGTATTATACTCCTCACCGTGAATGTCAACAACCAAGGCATGTTCTCCGTCATGGTGTGGAGCTTCTTGCTCGTGACCCACAGAGTTACTATTAACGTCACTATGGGTAACTTCACTGCTATACTCATGGTTACTAGGGTTAATAGTAGAAGAAGATGACTTGGTATAATAAAAAACCATATTATCAAAAGGGTTAAAACAAGAAGGAATGTATGAATAAAACCTAGAGATTAATTACCTTCTAGACTGATGGAAACTAAAAACAAATTTACACTCTGCCTCTGAGGTGCAAAGTAAACCTACAAACCAAATGAACAAGTAGGATAAGGTAATTATCGTAACTCACCACAATCTTTTATATTTTACTGGCAAAATATGAAGCATAAAGTCACTTTTTAGAAGTATGAGTACCTTCTCGATGCAATAAAATTAGTTCGTGTCAGTTGAGAATCAGAACCACCCCATTTTGATATAGGGAAGCACGATTAGTAATGATTACAAGATATAAAATTCAACTCATATGACACAAATCCCTTAAATTTTGACCCACTAATAACCAACCCCCGAGATTATAGAAATATTAAATGTCACTTATCCTACCAATATATAAACACACTCCAATTATCAAATATCAGGATAAATAGCCGAATAACGGCTATAAAATCAATCCCAAATGGAAGTCAAGCATACATATTATACCCACAAAGACATTCAATTTCGCTCTACTCACACTGCAACCAATGTGCATCGATGTTGTTTTCCGCTCCACACTTCGCCTCGAACAATACATCATGCTCATTGGTCTCATAATAATTTCATGCTCCATTGTCATGGCTTCGTGGCTGGGGTGCATATGGTATGTATGACCAGCTTGGTCTGATCCAGCTAATGAGACAACAATTAGGTGGTATAAAAGACCAGAATGGTCTGATCTAGCCAACAAAGTACAATGAAACAAGAAGTTAGGAAACACGAAGTAGTCACTTCATTAACAGACATAGGTGAGTCAGTTCGCTCAGCAAAGTTTCAAACACAACAATACCACTAACTGGTATACCGCGAATATAGAAAAAGATAATACTAGCCAGAAAGATCATGACGCTCCATATCCGGACATGTTACGAACAAAAGGGGACACGATCCAAAGGTGAGGGCACGATAACCAAACCACGATCATTCCATATGGAAGAACTATAAACAAATAGAAGAAACTCCCATAGAAGCTAAGTGAAAATTACTAAATATGAAATTATATTAAGATATTGTACTAACTTAAATATCAAAGTTTCTTTCCCAAGACCAACCCGAGAACATTCACCAGATACTTGAAAAACATGTGACTTGGTGGTTGCCGCAAGTCAATTCTGAATAGTATCATTATTTAAAAGAAACCAACCACACAGCGTATATATTTTGTTCTAATCCGTAAAAAAAACACAATTATTTTCTATTATTTTCAAATTCAATGCCACCATCACCTACAACCCAAATTAGTGGAGGAAGTATCACACAGTTGGAAGATAACGATGAGATCCTTTTTTTTAGTTAAGTGCTAAAATGACCTTATGTTTTGGCCGAAAGTGCCAATGTAACCCTGTAAAATCAGAAAGTGCAATTATAACCCTATTATTTGCTTGAAAGTGCCAATATAACCCTGAGAATCAGAATCTGACCGGAATTTTGTGAATGGACTATTATACCCCTATTTTTTAAAAATAAAAATTTGGAAATTGGGAATGGCTGAAGCAGGGTGTTTATTCTTTTCTTCTTTTCTTTGCTTCCACCTCAAATCTCTCCTCTCTCTGTTTCCGGCGCTTGGCTGAGCGGCGCCGAAAAATGGTGGCGGATGGTGGGGTAAGCACGGTTGTGTGGTGGG
>JAULKM010000008.1:8431452-8453183 GCA_032355605.1 Rubia tinctorum
GAGTAAATACACTGTAGCAACTGTAAAAAACTACTGTAGCAACTGAAAGATAGAGTAAACCATTGGAGTTGCTCTTATTATTTGGAAAAGCACATGAGCCACACACAGAGGAGAGAAGGAATCAGATTGACAGAAGCTTTTTGGATATTGGATCCTTCTTATAGATACGCGGTGGATTATTGTCGTCCTTATTTCCAATGTAGTTTCCAACAAAAACGAAAAGTTTTTCTTTTTCTTTTTCTTTTTCTTTGATCCAAAATTGAGTAAAAAAAACTATTTGACTCGAAAATAGGCTCGACTCGTAAAACCGAACTTAAATATCCTTTTATTAATTCAAATGCGGAAATGTTTTATTTGAATATGCCTTTCTAACTCGTACATTTGTTTTTTGAGTTTGTAAATTAAACTATGATAGCTCTCTTGTTAAATCGTCTTATGGTGAGGCTAACTATTTCAAATTTCCTTTCCATAACTTTTATAATTATTTATATTTCAAAATACATTTTAAAACGCTTTCAAAAAGTTATGGTAAATTCGTTACAACAAATGAAAATCAAATATCAAATTATTTCACGAGTCATTAATTATAAGATGATTCTATCTGCGCCTCCTCCAAATCAATAGATAAAAACCCACTTGAAACCGTTTCACCATAACTTATGGTAAGAAAGGGGATAAAATGAAGTTTTAAAAATTATAGAATGTACCCATGTCATTTCTCATCTTTTGATGATTGTATTTAAATCCTCTATCTCACCATATAGGTGAGAGTGTCTCACTCAAATCTTTCTAAAATTGATACATCACAGTAATTTATAAATCAATCTTTCCAATTGCTTTCATTTAAAAATAGTTCTTTTGGATTAATAAACAACAACAAATATATTTATTATTCAAATGTTAGTTTGGCTTTGCGTCAAAAAAAATTAAAGAATTGTTTATAAAATAAGATGTTTGTTTAATTTGATGATCTAATTGTAGCGAAAACTGAAACACATGTGGTTGAACCTCTCTGTTGTTGACCATAGAATACGTCAAATTGGGTTTCCAACCCTGGAGCCATTGAACAAACTAATTCTAGTAGTTCTATCTATTTTTTCTTGATTGATAAAAGAAATAACAATATGCATGCCACAGGCCAGAGCCAAAATTCCATTACAAGAAGAAACTCCTCCCATGCAACTTAACGCCTCCTATAATCTTCCATCCTCCCTTCGTTTTTTTATATTGACACATTTTTCTTTTTGGAATGATATTTTTATATTGACATTTTCCTCGTTTGGCAAATGTTAGATTGTTTTCATCCACACAATTTACCTTTTATTCTCCCAATTTATCCTACACCACTCATTTCACCTTCAAAAAAATAATTGTGTTATTTGTAAGAATGTCAATATATCATGACCAGAGGGAGTACATCTTACTAAAAAAGAAAAATGAACACTTGTCCACATGTAATTCCCACATCACCTTTGCATATGTCATCTTTAGATTTAGCCACATCAACTAGACATGTGTGACGCGTCACTCATAAAATATGCCCTATTTAATGTTGTATTTATTCTCTTATTTATCTTCCTTAATTAATGCACTTTTGGAGGAGGCATGCTTTTTATAACTTTGGATAAATTGTTTTGATTCATTAAAATAAGAGATTTTTCATTTTATTATCAATATATTTTTTATAAAGTAAAGTATTTTTATACAATAGTCAATTTTTTTTCTACATAAAATACAAATATCGCTCCTCAATAATTTTTTTATTCAATATATTATAATATTTATGCATGTAGATATTAATTTATTTGACCTAATACATCATAAATTATATTATATTTTTCATTTACAAATCCATGCATCGGCATGATTAATATCTAGTAATGTTATGAGCGAACAAAGTGAATTGAAAATGACCAAATTGTAACAAGAGTTTAGGAGAGAAAAGCAAGGTCGCAAAACAAGCTCTCTAAGAGCCAATTTCACAATGATCATCTATGATACCTATCTTTGGCCAATCCTGCTATTTGTATACCTGATTTGCTGTACCGATTAACCACCGAAAATTGTTGTAACGGCCGCTGGAGCAGGACAATTCCCAGCCTTAACTCAATACTCATGTGCTGCTGCTGCTGGTTTGTTATTCCGTTTCTTGGCTAATTGATTGGAATTAAAACATCTTGTTTAAAGATCTTATTATCCTTTATGTTCATGACAAACAACAAGCCATTTTGGCCCGATTAAGGCCCACCCCACTTCCTGAATCCATAGACTCTAATTTCCCTTTTTTCTTATGTTGAAATATAGACTATAATTTTTCCATAATTACAAGCCATTTGGACCCGATTAAGGCCCATGTCGTACTACCACTGCAAGAAACAAGACCTTTTACCTATATTCTACAGAACTTTTTATCTCGATTTTTAGTTCTAAAAAAATCGAGGTAAATACTGGCGTAGTAAAAAGTACATTCTTTTACCTCGGTTCAGAATCGAGGTAAAAATATGATTTTGGACCGACGTCGACAGGTTTTGTGACCGACATCGGTCCAAGCAAGAAGGTTGACGATAGGAGTCCATAGCTGTGACTTCGTTTGGGCTGACGTTGGCATGCATAGTGATCGATGTCGGTCAGAGCAAGAACGCAAATGACGAGAGAGGAAATGTTGCGACTTCGTGTAGGCTGGCGTAGATCTTAATAACAGCAATGTCACTGACGTTTGTAAGTGACATTGCGTGCTGTGAGGCACCTATGTCGTGTGCATGCTGGCGTGGAACGATGACCAATACAATGTCGTTTTGATGGAAAAGTATTGAACCTCTATTGTCTATGTTGTACGGCTTCAACAATGTCAGAGCGATTAGTGATTTCAAAAGTCCATCCATGTAAATACCGAAAGTCCATCGATAACTGTCATTTTCCTATTACAACCAATCTGCAAGAAACACAATTTATGTTAGAACCGGGGAGTCCCAATACCCGTCTCAGCATTACCTAAAAAAAAAATTCACGGTCTTCAAGACATGTTTGACCGCTAATATGTTTAGCTACGTATAATAACTAAAATAAAAAGTTGATATTTATAACTACTTATTATGATGAATCCAACAATATCATAAACGATAGTATTATTTCTTATATATCTATTCAAATATGTGGTCAAAATTTGATAGTGTTAACTGTCAAATAGTAAGTGTACAGCTTATGCTGCTGGGACAGAGGGAGTAATATAGTCATATGTAGACTACATTAACCCCAACCAGGAAAAAGTAACTGATCTACTATAATGCAACGTCTCATACAAGTGTCATCAATGTAGCAAGGGCCGACTAAAGAGCAATGTTGGATCATGTCGCATATTTTAAGCATTACCTACACCTGTGTGACATCGGTCTTGGTTCAGTACCATATCTCAAGGGCTGATTAACTGTGACGGATGTCGCACATTAGAAATGTGTTCATACAAAAATATAATTAATGTCCTCAATCACCCTTAATCTAAGCCTTTTTTCTCACTCCTTACAAACATGTCATTATCTTGGAAACACAAACACTACACCCTATATAACATGTAACACAATCATCATACTTCATGAAAATATTGAATCTTTTTTATGAGAAAAAAAACATATACAAAATCACTAATAAAATTGTTAAATGAACATGGAATGGATGGAAACTACATAAATTAATTTGAACTCGGAAATGCTCTATTCTCGGATAGTTGTTGATGTTTGAGAGAAGCAATTTGATTGAGCACTTCGGTTTCTGTAATGGTGTGAATGGAAAGGATGTTGTGGAGTTGGGTTTGGAGGAAGTGTGTTGGAGATGTGAAGTGGATGTTGGTGCTGAATAACAATGTGATGAAATAGGTTTGGGGAGGGGGAATTTTAGCTCACATTTTCAGGTCAATTTTTTTGTTCCCGCTGGAATTTTCAGGTCGACCGACATCGATCTTAGGTCGGTTTTGGGTTCGTTCTAGTCGATACCCTTGCGACGTCGCACACCTGGGCCATAGTTTAATTTCAAAAAAGTGTCGCAAAATGCTCCGCGTTAAGATTGCAGCCTCTTTCGTTGACCTGTTGATGCCAAAATCAGAACAACATTGTCGTGACAATGTGAATAAAAAATGGTATCCCCAATATTGCATTTTGACTTCTCCCACTTAATCGGAGGGACCTAACTGCAAAAAGTAAAAAGTTCACTGGTTGTCCCAAAATTGATTTCGATCATCGTGGAAAGAAAGTTTGTCATCTCTAGTCGAACTTATAATAACTGACAGTAATAAAGAAACTGGTCTGATTCCACATAGACTTCCACAAGTTCTTCCGTTTAACCCTTGTATACTTATAAGAAATTATCTACAATTTACTCTAGACCGCGTACTAGTGCTTTCAAAAATTTAATGGACGGAATTTTATTATCTTATAATTTCATAAGAAACCAAGAATATGTAATTTTGTGTGATTCTATGTGGAGGAAATTATCATTCCCATATCACTCACGTAAGGGTATTAATGAAATATTAATAAAAATGAGGGACAATTACCCTGGTTCGTGTTCCTCTTAGACAATATGCATACTCTCCATATCAAATATTTGTCCTTATGTTCGGCTAAAGAGTTCTGAAGCGTAGGGAACATTCAAGAAAGTTTGGGCCATAGCATAATTTTTAAAAAGGTTCGTCGTATATTGTCTGTGAATAATTCAGCCCCCTTTCATTGACCCATTCATGCCCAAATCAGAACGTCGTGGTTATGAAAATGTGAATTGTATAAGGGTATCCTTAATTTTGCATCTCGCCTTCTCCCACTTTCTTCGAGGATCCTAAGTGCAAAAATTAAAAAGTTCACCGGTTGTCCCAAAATTGATTCCGATCGTCCTGGAATGGACCTTTTCCATCCTCAGTCAAACTTATATTCCCTGAAATTTCTAAAGAAACTGGCATGATCCAACGGATACTTCTACAAGATCTTCCGATTAACCCTTATATACTTACAAGTAATCATCTACAATTTACTCTAGACCACGTACTAGCGGTTTTAAAAAATTGATGGACGGAATTTTATTAATCTTTTTAATTCATAAAAAACCAAGAATATGTAATTTCGTGTGATTCTATATGGAGGAAACTATTGTTCTAATAACGCTCACCGTAAAGGTATTAATGAAATACTAATAAAACCGAGGGATGATTACCTTGGTTCGCGTCTATCTTAGAAAAAACACATAATTTCTAGATCAAACATTTTTTCTTATGTTCGGGTGCATAGTTCTGAAACGTAGGGAACATGCAAGGAAGTTTGGGCCATAGTTTAATTTTTAAAAAGTGTCGTCAAATACTCCCTGTGAAGATTTCGAGCCCTTCCATTTACCCGTTGATGCCTAAATTGGAACAAAATGATCGTGACAATGGGAATTAGATAAGAGTATCTCGAATTTTACATCTCCACTTTTTCCACTTTCTTGGAGGGACCTAAGTGTAAAAACTAAAAAGTTCACCGAAAGTGCTAAAATCATTTCCCATCGAATGGGACGTTAATAAAGTTCACGGATATTTATAAATTTCAATTGGTATTTTCTAATATACTATTAAATATTATTAAGGTTAATTATATTCATTTTTTCAAACGCGGCCCATTTGCTATGCTAGTGGGCTGAAATTATTCGGCCCATATTCAGGTTAGCCGACGTTGGTCATACTTCGATCATATGTCGGTAAGGCCAATTGAAGTGCGATGTTGCACATGTCGAGGCAAAATTCACAAAGTTTTAAAATGACTATATATAGAGCCCACCTCATAAATCATTTCATGCATTTAACTTTCCCTCAAATTCCAACAGTCTCTCAGCCTATTTTCTCAAAGGTATGACTTTTAGATTCTTCAAAATTCTTCTTTTTTGTTTTTATTCCTTCAAATTGTTATGTATATGGTGTGTGAATGTGTTGTATGTTTTTTTTGTAGTTCCTATGGATTAGGGTCTAGGGTGTACACATCTCGTTTCTATGTTTTCGGACGATTTTGTGTCTTTTTTTGGTTTAAGAGCTTGATTTTTTTTGGGTTTCTGTGCTTATAGATGTATATTCTATGTTTGAGTGTGACGTCATTGAAACTTCGGTCCACCTTCGCTTTGTACGATCGTTGTGGGACGAAGCTCATTCATAGTTGTGATATTTTTAATGTATGAGACGTCGCATCCTTCTCATTTAACCTATTGTTTTAACCGATAGATGAGCGATTTGGGTTACCGGCTTCTATGTTGGCTTCCTGCTTTCAAATGCAAACTCATTTGTTTGTCGCTCACCATATCCGGTCTAAATGACTAATGAGCGATGTTGCACAACATGTCGGCTATGCCATTATTTTGGATTGACATGTATGTGCAATGCTTGGGTGACTTAAATGATTAATTGAACCAATTTCTATCGAACCAGTTTCTATCCCTATATATTTCATCCATGACAATATGAATTTCAAGAATCATGGCTGACAATGAAGCTTCCAGCAGTCGTTCCCCAATAGAGGTGAGAATTTTTTGTTTAGTTTGCTACATTTTTTTATTTGATTACTTATATTTTAATTTAATTAGTCATAATATCATTAACTAATGTAGATCTTTAAATATTTGGATGAGGAGTGCGCGCGACATTTATTTGACGATACCATTCCACATTTCGTCTGTACCTTGAGCTAGATGAACTTCGGCCAAGTTCTAATATTGGTAAGTCATACCTGTTACACATGTATTTTATTTTCAATTAACATTTTCCTTAGATTACTTTCATATATACTAATTGTGGTTTTCTGTTTATAATTTAGTACATCCTAAGCCAAATCGTTCCACTCCTGCCAAAAGTCAAGACACTTGTTATCTTGAGGTGCGGCGGAAGAGAGTAGCACATGAACTACTTGGGGAACAGGAGGCTCAAGACCCAGACCACAAAGAGTTTTGGCAAGTTTCTTGATGCCCACGAACTGAGGATTAGGGGACACACTCTACTTCGAGCTGTTAGATGGTTTTGGGCCGATAGTGTTCAATGTCATCATTGTTCGGTCTCGATTTTAGTTTTACTTCTTGGAATCTGGAACAAATTAAAACAAATTAATTCGAATATGGAACATTTATAACATTAAAACTGTTTGTTGAATGTGATTTAATCTTTAATCTTCAATATTCAATATTCAATCTTCAATCTTCAATCTTCAATCTTCAATATATTTATTGAATGTTATTTAATTCTTAATATTGAACCAAACAAAGTTTTAATATTACGATCATACACAAAACTAGAAAAGACTAGAAAAGCCTTATGTATTAGGAAAGTATACAATTTCTTCTCACCTTTGACATGAAAATCCATGAACATAGAATTAGAACTTCTTGTGGGTAAATGATGTTAATCTTGCTAGATGAGTATGTTAATGTTGGTTGTTATCATATTTATCCTAAGGTAGCAATGAAAGATTGAATCTTGAATGTTGTTTGTTCTAGGTTTTGTCTAATAAATGCTTTGTTTGGTTAAATGACTAGGCATTTGGTTTAATACTTGTAGTTGTTATCAAATTTATGGTTCTTAGTATATAATGCCATTGATAAAATACCTTTAGGCGTTGTTTGTCTGAAGTTCTTATCAATGAGGTTTGCAAATGTCGTTGAACGTGTTTTAAAATTACTAACTAAGAAGAAATGAATGTTGATCTTCATATGGAAGTGATAACATTCCCCATATGCAATTAATGTGAATGAATGAGTTAGTGGGTCTAGGATCTATAAGAGGTTTGGAACTAAGAATCAATTGCATACAAGGCTTTGTTAATTGTGATTTTATCATCTTTTTAGTAGCTTGTTGCATGATAGAATAATTATTTCACGTTGATAGTTGTGTTGTCTTTCAATTCATAACTTAGAAAACCAACCGAAACTCCCATCTTTTACATGTTTTCTTATATATATCTATGCCTAGGTTTATATCCATCCTTATATGCATGAACCCTTAGAAAAATCTCTCTTCTTCGTGGACGACCCCGATTTGCCACTATCTACTTAATTGTATTTAGTAAGAATTTATGGCTTATAAATTGTATCTTTGAGAGGTACGACGACAACCTCCTAAAATTAACCTTATAATCAGCTCCACCAAGGGTAGATGAAAATTGAACCTTATTAGAATGGCTCAAAGGAAGGTCCAAGAAATATGGTTGTACACCTTAATCGTATATATTTTTATAGCTACCAACACCTGATTTCCTACATGTTATTCTTGAGTATGCTCAATTGTATCATTAGCAATGAGAATACTCTCACCTATAACTCCCCTTAGCAAAACCATTTAAGCATCGGTTATATAAGGGAATTTAACAGTTGCTGCATCTCGTTCACCATCACCTTGGCAACAAGCTTTTACCTAACACTACAAAAACTAATATAACAAAACTCAGCTGGACACTATGGAATGGATTTCGTGGAATAAAAATAATCCTAGTCGGGTTCATTTATTGTGGAAAAATATCAGTATTCGGAATGTCAACGTAGAACGAATGATGGTTGAACGAACTATATCCCAGTATCAATGATATATACCAATCAAATTCCGTCCATCCCTGGTGTCTTCCAAGGATTCATATCAAATAACACCTTTCGGAGGTCATCAACACTATAATGAAGTTCCAATCACGATTCAAAGAATTTGAAACTCCCCCCATGTACAAAAGAAACAAAGTCTAGAAGAGTACTTATAATCACATAGTTCTCAAGATAATTTGATGAGGCCATCAAGATTGATCACATGTGCTATACCATAAGATTGTGTACCTCTACCTCCTTTGTTAGCTGTATACCTCCTGGATCATGTAACTCAATGATCCAATTAACCCACTTTCTTCTTGAAGATTGGAGATGAAAAATCTTAGTAATTATATCGCAATCAGTAGCCCAAATTGCTTTCGATTACTACCTCCAATAATTAACTTGAAATGTAAGTAATGACTCTAGTTTGTTTCTGATCTGGTCTCTCTAGCAGATAAAGCAGAAGGCATTCATGATTCCGCAACTATTCTTGTTCACTAATCGGGAGTGTAAATAATGATTCCATCCTCCAAAATATTCTTTGCTAATTGGTGGGGGTATTTATAAGAAATGTCAAATTTTCAAGTGTATACATCACTAGTTCATAATTGCTAGTTCACGGCTGCATGTTGATGACGGTTGATAGGCTCTTTTGTTGGAACAAGTGTCGCAGATAATGGATGGATGTCTAATTTTGATGGACGGCTGAGCTCTAAGGGATGGCTTATCAACGGAGGTAGGTGGATGGTGGTTTTCGATCAACTCTTGCCGTTCTACTTTTCTAACATTGCTTAATTAGAAATGCGGGAAATTTGGGAATTAAATCCCTAAAACCTTCCAACACCTGACTCTCCCTTCTTATCGATCTCCCTCTTTTATTACCCTTTTATCACCAAATTTCCATGGAGGGTGATACGATGTCAACCGACATAAATTCTCCAATGCACGCTTGTGTATTTAATCAACAACATGCTAGATCGGCTTCAGATTTGATTAGTTCAATTTCTAAAATCGATGGGTTAGATTTATAAATTGATATTGTTGTTGTGTTTTTAGGATGGTGGTGGTTCTCGATGGTGTTTAAAACCTCACACGATGGTATTGATGGTGTGGTAGTTTACGTTGGCGTCGGCGATAGTGCTTATGGTGTGGTGGTTCACGACGATGTTGTTTATGGTTTGGTAGTACTGATGTTGATTATGGTGGTGATTTGTTGTGGTATTTTTGTGGCCTCAATTGTTGTCACTGCTGATTATCATATTCCGATAAAAGCGAAATCTAAGTTTTTTTTTTGGATTCCCGCAGATAGGAATCTCTTTGATGGTGGCTATAAAAATTATTGTCAACAACAATGATGAGAAATGACGAAGCCAGAGACGCCGATTCATTTCCACCGTCCAATACCCTTGCGTTGCACTAATGTATGTGTCAAAATCACAATTTTATTTGGAAAAACATGATTTTTTAACTAAATTTTTTGTAATATATGTACTAGGCCACAAAATTTTTAAGGCCAAATTTAGACCTTTTTCACTAGTATTATTTCACATACTTTTCTATTTGTTCACAAATTTTTTTCCTTGGGATTGACGACCTTCTTTTGTTGTGAGTACGTTTTGTGGAAGATGACATTTTCATAGATTATGAAACAATTATGATACTTTATAATTTTACTTTTTTAAACTTAAATAAATGATAAGATGTAAAAGTAATATCTATTATTTATTTGAAAGTGAAAACACAAAAAATATTATTAAAAAGCACAATATTTGAGTTATAAAATACATCATCCAAATGAACTAGCACAATATTTAAATTAAATTATACAGTAATTAATTCATAATTTATAAAAACATTGCATTTTCCAAAACTAATCCAAATACCAATTAACTTACGAGCACTAGTACTTTCATGTAATTACTCAAAAATAGCACACATATTAGCTTGCAAGCAAAATATTGTACTAGTTATTTATTTCATGCAATTCAGATCAAGGTTTGAACATAAAATACACAAACTTTATATGAAGTATTCGAGTAGTTAAGAAATGACAAGTACATGACATACCTATACATATCCATTATTTATTTCATAATTTTCCAACTTCAGTTATAAATTATGTATTCATAAAGTGTGATAAAAAAATATAAAGTGGAATAAGATGCAAGACACTAATTAAACAATTAATCGGAAAAAAAATATGTGGAGTCTCCACAAGTTAATAAATACACATTTTCATTTGATTTAATTTAAATTAAGTCTAAAACTAAATTTTATTTAATTAAAATAATTTTAAACAAAATGAATTAATTAAACTGAATTGATGGAATCGGATAAAAATTAAAATAAAATTTTGTCCTACTGTAAAATTTTTGTTTAACTTATTGTCAAAATAAGACCACTGCCTATAGTGACGCTGATCACTAATTTACTAATGTGATACTCCCTTCGAGGTCAACCGTTAAATAGTTGTTCGCGACAGAACGTCAAAGTTTAACTACGGCGTACTAATTCTCTTACCAACTTGCCAGCTATAATAATAATAAAATACTCCATTGGTTTATTAGGATTGTCTCCAAACAAAATGACACATTATTTAAAAAATAAAATAAATAATGGAGATTGTATTAGGAGAGTAAAAAGTAAATTGAGTGGATGAAAATAACCTAAATTTTGTCAAAAGGGGAATGAGCTATTGTTTAAAAAAACTAAATAGAAAAGGAAAGAAAGCTAATATTAGGAAACCGGAGGGTAAAAAAAATTCATCAGCTTGTTCTCTTTGTTCTGGTCTTTATGGATAATTCCTAAATGTACCTTTATTGAAGTTTTTAAACATATGTACGGGTACACTGAATTCTCCTCATCAATGAATATTCTTTATTTTTCTATAACTGTCACGATAGGTTTAGATGTTTGGATTTAGGTAATAAAAATGAGTAGATGAAATTATCTGTTAAAATAAAAAAGTAAAACGTGTGGATGAAATGGAAGAAATTTTTCCAAAAATAGAAAATGTATTATTTAAAAAGAATCACCCCAATTAGATAAGTGTGTCACTAATATAGAAACAGAAGGAGTATATAAAAGGTTTTAGCAATTTTAAACTAAAAGTATATATGATCGCACCCCGCGGTTCAATTAAAAGAAGATTTGATGTTAATGGAATTATGCTCCCTCCGTTTCTATAGATTTAACATCATATATTGGATGCTTAACGTATGATGAATGGAATGATTGAGTGAAATAGATGTAATATGGAAAAAAAATTAAAAAAATAGATGTAATATGGAAAAAAATAAAATGAATAGATGAAATTTAAAAAATAAATTGTCAAAAAAAAAATAGTACGTTAGTATGTTCAACTACGTATAATAACGATAAATAAAAAGTTTATATTTTGAAACTAATTGTTACGATAAATTTTAACTATATCACATACGATAATATTGTTACTCATATATCTGTTTACGGTCAAACCTTAATAGAAAATAATGTCTAAAAAGCAAGTGTTCAATTTAACCTGCAATGTATCTAAAACTGTAGTACCACATATAAAGAAATGAACGGAGTATGCGGTTTTCAAATTTACTTAATTTATCAAAGAACTATGAAAATCATACATTACGATAGTTCAATCACTTAAAATAATCTTTGCTCATAAATTTTTGTTTTACTTCTACAAATATATGTTTAGTTACTTTCAGATTAGTTTCATTTAATTTAAATTCATTTAGCATAACCATTAGTAGTAATAAATTGTAGTAGAGTTAAAATTCATTTTAAAATAAATCAATTCAATTCTACATCTAACTCAATACTCCCCCTGTGTCAGGTCAAATTGCAATTTTACTATTTAACAAGTCAACATTGTCAAATTTTGACCACTTATTCGAATAGATATATAAACAATAATATTATCATATGTGATATTGTTCGATTTGTCGTAATAAGTAGTTTCTAAATATTAACTTTTTATTTGTTGTTATTTTACGTAGTTAAACATAATAACGATCAAACATGTTTCTTAAAAACTGTGAAATAAGATTCTATACAGTTTAAGTTGGGACAGAGGGAATATATTTTTTTCTTACGAATATGGAAAAAATAGAGAAAATGTGTTTTTAACCTATGTTTTGTTCAAAAGTGCATATATGACCTTGTAAAATTTGAAAATGCAAATATAACACTGGACTTCGTTGAGCAAAATGTCAACAATCAAATTGGCCAGAAATAGGTGAAATGGCCATTATACCCCTGAATGAAAAAATAAGAAAAATAGGAAAAGACTATCTTAACCCTCATTTTATTTTTCTTCCACCTCTCTCTTTTCTCAGTCTTCCGTCTCTCTCTTCCGCCGCCTCCCTCTCCCAATCTCCGATCATTCTTGCTAGTCGGATTCAAGTCGCGAGCTCTACCACCCTCGTCTCCTTTCCTCCCAGCCTCTAGGTCCTGGCGAATTTTCTACCCAGTCTCTAGGTCCTGGCGAATTTTCTACCCAGCCTCCAGCTTCCGGTGAGCTTCAAACTGGGAAGGCAAACAAAGCTTCAGTCTACTATCTAGAGGCGTCATAATGATTTTGGGTGATGCCACTGCGGTGGAGAGACTTAGGCGATTTGGGTGACGCCTTGGCTGAGTGGACAAATCAGTGATGCCTCTGATATTTCTTACGTTGGATTGAATGACGCGATTGAGATGGTGCACGAACTGCTGTGGCGGTGGTTGAGTATTTTCCGGTTGAGGTGGCACGTAGGACAGTGGTTTTAGAGTTGAGCTAGTTGGATTTTGGCGGGCGTTCTTAGCGGGGCTAGGATTGAGCGGTGGCGGGGAGAGATGGCGTGTGGCGGGGGCTAGGGTTGAGGATGTGTTACGATGGATCATGGCGGGGAAGAGGTGGAGCGTGGACAAGAGGGAGTGGTGGTGGAGGATGTTTCTGGGCAGAGGTGGTGGGGGCGCGGGGCTGGGATGAGAGGGGGAGCGGCGACAGTAGATGTCTTAAAGGTGGTAGGCGGCGGCAAAACGGCGGAACGACGACAATGGCATTGCGGCGGTGGCACAGCGGTATGATGGCGGTGTAGCAGTTGCAGGTGGTGACCATGGGTGTGTTTGAAGAATAAGAATAAGAACAAGAAGAAGAAGTTTGGGGTAGAATTGTCATTACAATTATAGTTTTGAGTTTAAGGGTAGTTTTTATTTTCATGTTTGGTCAGCCCGACTCAACCGGTGACTCCATTGTGTCAATTCCAAAATTGAGTAAAATGGGTATAATTTCACGATTTTACAAATACTTAGAGCTAGTTTTGCACTTTCAAATTTTACAGCATTATATTTGCACTTTCTCAATTTAATAGGGTTAGTTTTACACTTTTCCAAAAAAATAATAATATTGGGTTAAATGTATTTTAGCTACTCCCTCTGTCCCAGTTAAATTTGCACTGTAATTATTATCACGCTGTTCAAGAAACATGTTTTATCGTTAATATGTTTATCTACGTATAATAATGTCAAATAAATAGTTGATATTTAGAAACTACTTGTTACGATGAATTGAGCAATATCATATACGATAATATATTTTTTCATAAATCGATTTAAATATACGTTCAAAGTTTGATAAAAAAATAATATAAAAAGTAGAAGTTCAAATATAGTTGGAAAGAGGGAGTAACGTGTTTCCATGGAGACCAGATTGAACCCTATCTTGTAGAGTAGTAACAATAATGAAAGCCAGGAAGCGGTTTCTGAAAAGAAAGGCAAGTTGTTTGTTTAGTAATGTTTCCTATCCCAACCATACGCATATGCATGAACAAAAAATCCTGAAGAATTAATGCATAAAGTTAGAAATAGTGGAAGAACCCCACCGAAGAATAGAGAGGAAAACAAGTTGGAAAGAAATGGTTTTGGATTTTGATATGAATTGGTACGGACAGCAAATTCTTGATTCATCCTCTCAATAACTTAAATGTGCGGCTCTCCTCATTTTCATCTGTCCCTTTAGTTTATTTATTAACAATTACTCCCTCTGGTCCTTAAATATTGGTATCAAGTTAGTAGACATTTTTTAAAAAATAATATGAAATGGGTCGAGAAGACTGTATGGGGAGAATAAATAAAAAATTGAGTGTTTGAAAAGAATCTTAATTTTATCAAAAAAGAAAAGTACTAATTTTAAGAGATCAAATGAAAAAGAAAAGTATGTCAATATATAGAGACAGGAGAAGTGCGGCTCTAATATTCTCTTTTGGCCCGAAAGGCAGTTTCCGAGCACCTCTATCTTGAACAAAACCAGGTTGTATGATTATACGTGTACAGTACTAGTATTGTATAGTCAACCTCTCCTCACACGCACTTTCTGTTGGCTACTCCATCCGTGCCATCAGAATTGACATGTTTACCTTTTCAAAATTAAATTTAATAAATTTTGACTATTAATATAAATTAATATATATAATAAATATATCATGTGAGATATTGATGAATTCATCTTAACATATATTTTCAAAATATTAATTTTTATGCGAAATTGGTATATGTAGCTAGAGATATTGCTGCTCAAATATGATCATTGAATACCGTAAAAAATAAACACGCCAATACGGCTGGGACGGAGGAAGTATATCCCAGCTGACACCTGCCCATCACCATTCCAACTTGCCTTCTCCCAATTGACCTTTTTGGCCACCTTCCTCTGTCCCGACCCAAGACTCCTGCAACATTTCTGAACAAACATTTATATATACTGATGTAATAGAATAAGAAGGGAATTGAAATGGTCTTGTCAAATTTCAACAACAATTTTCTACCAAAATAAGAAATATGGACATTTGATTGGAACATACAAAAATAAAAAGTGATAAACCTTACGCATTAAATGGAGGGAGTATAAAGGGTCAATTGTTCCAGCTCGATCTGATATGAAGTTTAGGACCGGGTCAGGGTGAAAATGTGCGACCTGGGTAAAATTTTATTTTTGAAATTTAGAGCTAGATCTGTCTCAAATGAACTTGTACATTTCTTCGTCAACTTTCTTAAATCACATTTAACCATAAATTTCAAATTAGTACATGGGTAGAAATATTATCATGTGGGACATATTAGGTTTTTTGTAACATGTATTTTTCAGATTCAATTTTGTAAGTACACTTTTAGTATGTGTAACTAAATCTATCGATGGGTAAAGGTACTTCGAGAAATTGACAAAAAAAACATGCAGGTTCAGTTGGAACAAAAAGAGTATATAATTTAAAATTTATTCTAAAAGAATAAAAGAATAAACGAGTAAAGTTGTTTCAAGATCCGACTATACCAAATCCAACACGACCCAATTTTAAGATCCGACCCGACTCAAACGTTTCAGACCGACAACCAATTTAAATATCCCTAAAAGATTTTAAGAATATTATTTCAATAAAGTAAAAGTAATTCATGATTAGTTAAATAATAATAAAAATATTTAAGCGAAATCCTACAATTAATTAATTATCAATGTAAAAAATTAAGATTAGTAAAAGTATAGAAAACTAAATTGGTAAAACAGTAAAAAAAATTGCCAAAAAAGTTAATTTTAATATTTTTGATAATGGAAATTTATTAATTTTAATTTACGATAAATTGAATATAGCAAAGTTTTGGGGAAGACTATCTTTCCATAAGTTTATGGAAAGACGGAATTTAATTAGAATAGTAAAGAGGTAAAATATTTTAGTTGTAATGTTAAAAATTATTATGCAATGTGCAGCAATTATAAGTTTATGACCTGATTAATGCAACTCAAAAATTTTATCTTTTTTTTTTAAGTTAAGGCAACATGAAGGTGCATGGCATATATTAGGCGCCCCTAACATTTCAAAAAAATAATAATTATAATTACATGAAGAATTGATTTCCAAAGAGAGATAATTATAGAGTGAAGTGATCCAAGTCATAAGAACTCCACCCCCTGGGTCAAACTTAGCTTGACCAGACTTGTAATTACATAAAGTAATAACTCTATATATACATACTTTGAAAAATAAAGTATTTCAAAAGAACTAGTTCTAAACCTAAAAGAGAACTAGTTAGCACCTAAATAATAGGTTTATCTATCCATATCCGTGTTAAGTGGCATTAAACTCCATTATTAAAAATATTACAATGGATAAAACAATTAAGATCATTTGGGATGACGCCTGTAGTAGCAAAAACACACACTTGACATGCGATTTTATTAACTTTGTAAACTTTGGTCTTTTCATGATTTATGGAAAAACCTTATTTCAAAAGATAGACTCATAGAATAAAGAGATGAAAAGTGGTCCTCTTGTTACCTTTTTCACAATTTTATTACCTTGCATATTTATTAAATATTCACATGAGACTTGATAACCTAATATACTATTAGCTTGGATAATAATATGAAAATATTATAATAAAATACCCCTCTGTCCCAAAATTAATGACACAATTGATTTTTCCAAGTCAAATTTAAATAACTTTGACTCTAAATAAAAATTAACATATAGATAATGAAAATATCATGTGTGATTTTATTAGATTTATCTTAATATGTATTTTCATATATAATTTTTATGCGA
The DNA here is from genome assembly GCA_032355605.1 of Rubia tinctorum. Classification (NCBI taxonomy): domain Eukaryota; kingdom Viridiplantae; phylum Streptophyta; class Magnoliopsida; order Gentianales; family Rubiaceae; genus Rubia; species Rubia tinctorum. The sequence goes on from JAULKM010000008.1 coordinate 8,448,588, forward strand.
AATTATTATATGTAGTTAGAGATATTAACGGTCAAATATGATCATTGAATACCGTGAAAAAATAATTATACCAATAATTTTGAGACGGAGTGAGTACAATTTTAAAAATATATTGAAATATATACCAACACATGTTTTTCTTATAAAGGTATTTTAATAATTGTACTTTATAAAAATAATAAATGGATAAAACAATTAAGATCATTTGGGATGACGCCTGTAGTAGCAAATATACACACTTGACATGCGATTTGCATCAACCGTGAAGCGAGTACGAGGGAGGCCAAGGAAGAAGGTGACCTTGTCTAAGGTAAAGTGGGGTAGTTCGGCGCGGGAGGAAAGCATAGAAGCTACCAGTCTTGATTTGGATCGTGAAGATGAGGAAGTGAATATGGAGGGTAAGATTGAAATAATCAAAGCAAAAACCAGAAGCAGGGGATGAAACAGTAAAATTTGAATCCCGGTCTGATACAAAAATTGATAATCGATTTGATAAAGGGAATCTGTGGGTTGATGTAATTAGTCCTAATAGAGTACCATCAAATGAGTTGAATGTGGATTTCATAGCCCTGAAAGTAATAAATGGAGAGATTGAGGTGGAGATAGAAATGGAGGATGTGGAAATGGAAATGGAATTGAAATGTTGGGAAAATGCTCTGATAATGTATGTAATAGGTGGGGAATTAACGATGAGTGTTGTTATGCGGTTTATGTTAAAATTCTAGGCATTTGTTGATACACCAGAGCTATTGTACAATGATGATGACTACTTTGTTACTAAGTTCAGAAGTATGGGGGATAGGTATGAGGTGATGAAGAAGGGACCTTATCCGATTTATGGAATGGTAATGTTTATGCAACTATGGAAGCCTGGTTTCTCAATAGATAAGGATATGATCAAGACTGTTCCAATGTGGGTTAAATTTCCCAGATTGTCACTACATTTATAGGGAGCAACAAGTTTGAGGAAGATAGGAAGTGTGATTGGTAGACCACTCTTCACTGATGAATGCATGGCTAACAAGCTAAGAATCTCACATGCAAGGATGTTGGTGGAGATTGATATATCCCAGGAAGTTTAGAGATGTGGATGGACAGTTAATCATCCAGAAAATAGAAGTTGAAGGGAAGTCATTATTCTGTGAGAAATATCAGAATGGAAGACATATATGCAGTGGAAAAGAGATTAGGAAGGTAACTCAGAAATGGTAGGTGAAGAAACAAGATGGGGAAATGAAGGAGAATGATGGTAAAGAAGGAGAGGATATTGAAATAGAGATAGGAACAGAAAAGAAACAGAAAGAAGAAGGAGAGAAATAATTTGCTCAGTGGACACTAGTGAAATATAAGAATAAGGGGAAGAAGACTGTGGAATTGGAAACTCTGGGGATTGTTGAGATTCGAATGAGAATGAAAAATAAGGAAACAATAGTGGAGAGATATTTGAACATCCTCTTCGGTTTTGGAGAGATCCTGAGAAGGATTATGGCTGTGTGCCATGATTGGTGCGTGGAATGTTAGGGGGCTGAACAAGGTAGCAAAGAGTAATGAGATTAGCTCCCTTCTCATTGAAGAAAAATTAGATGTTGTTGTGCTACTTGAAACAAGGGTGAAACAAGAGAAATCAGAGGGGATCAGGAAGAAATTTGGAGGGAAGTGGAAATTTGCTGATAATTATGGATGTCAGTACAATGGAAAGATTTGGGTTTTGTGAAATTATAGAATGTTTGATATAAAAACTCACAAAATGTATAACCAGATGATGTTATTGAAGGTATTGGGTAAAAATGGTGAAAGTCTATATTAGTTGATAGCTGTTTATGCTGGGAATAAGCTGAAGATGAGGAAGAAATTGTGGAAGGAGATAGAACAAGCAAGTTCCAAGGTACAGGGACCAGTAATGGTAATAGGAGCCTTCAACAATGTTTTAACATTAAAGGACATAATTGGGGGCAGTGAAGTTCAAGTACAGGAATTCTGGGATCTTGAACAAATGATGAAAAGAACTGGGTTATATGAATGTGAGAGTAATGGAGAGTATTATATATGGTTCAATAGACATTTTAATGGAGTACTATACTCAAGAATAAACATAGCATTAGCAAATATAGACTGGTTCACAAAATACCCAGATATGGTTGTGGAAAATCTGAAGTCTGGAGTGTCTGACCATGCGTTGATAAGGGTTAAAATGCAGGGGAGCATATGGGGGGGCAACATCGTGTTGGGGAACGGAGAGAGAAGACAAAGTGGAAGTTTGACATTGAATATGAGCTCAAACTACTATAAGTATGAGAATAATATGCCACTAATTGAACATAGTAGATCGTATCATCAATGTACTATAAACGAGAATTTCTTTAAACGACGTCGTTTTGATTAGTTAGGGCTAAAAAAATATGGGCCGATTGGGCTGAAACCCAATCGGCCCAAATCTGATTTAAAACTCCAGCCTTCGTTCATCATCGTCTTCCCCGGCCGCGAATGGAAGCTTTCGCCGGAAAGCGAAGGGGTGGCGGAACCGGTGGCTCCCGGCGGCCCTAGTAGTAATTTTCGGGCCGCCGGAACCTAGGGGTGGCGCCAGCACCCCCTCGCCACCCCCTGGTTCCGCCACTGCTTGGCTGAACTCCCACCTTCAACAACAGCTTCCATGGCCAACTTCTTCCACTTGGCACTATTTTCCTTGATCTCTTTCCCTTTCTCTCCCGCCATTATCTCCTTCAAACACCTAACCAGCGTTTCCTTTCTGACAATCCCTTCCTCATCGGCATTCGCCCTAATCCCCACCCCCCACACGTCCTCCAGAAGCTTAGCGTTGGTGGGCTGGTCGCTCCACACCGGCGCCGCCACAACCGGAACTCCCAGACTCAGAGCCTCGAGGACCGAGTTAAACCCGCAATGAGTCACGAAACACGCCACCGAGTCGTGGGCCAAAACCTCCAGCTGCGGGCTCCATGTCACGACCAAACCTTGATCCTTAGTGTCGCCGGTGAAACTGGCGGGAAGCTTTTCTTTTTCGAATGATCTTACAACCCAGATAAAGCTGAACAGGCTTTGTTTCAACGCGGATGCGATTTCTTGGATTTGTTGCTCGTTGATTTCCGACCAGCTGCCGAATGAGACGTAGACGACTGAACCGGGTCCTTGGCGGTTTAGCCAGTTCATGCAGGCGCTGGAATCTGGCGGGAAGAGGCTGATTCCGTATCCTGTGTCGTCCTCCAGGCGTCTGTCCAAGTAAATTGATGGAACTGTGGGGCCTACTGCTCTCACTTTCCACAGTTTCTCCATCCATCTCAACACCTGTTTACAAGCACAGTTACTCGAAATTCTTTCTATTTTAAATCTTCTTATGTGGTGTAATGAGAACAAAGTATACAATTTCATATTAGCTCGTGAAATCACACAATTTGGATGGCTTCATTAAATTTTGAAACAATGGCCATTAACGGCTTTTTAATATTGGTTCGAATTCTAAACACATACATATTTTGTTAGTTGAACTAATAATAGACATCTCCAAAAACTAATTCAATGACGGTTGGAGCATAACAACCGCTACCCTAGTATAATCACCGATTGTTGTACTTCAACCGTTGTTGAAAGTGTTGTACGATGACTCTGTTATTTATTTTTGGGTATTTCTTAATACACTTCCAAGTTCCAAAGTTAAATATATGTTTGGAGTGCACAAAAGTAGACAAGGCGGTTGAACCATCATCTAGAAAATCCTACAAAAATATGCACTTAAAGCTAGAGATGAGAATTGAACAGGCGAGAAAAACAAAGTATTACATCAGTCTAAAGATATGCACTAAAATCAGTTGAACCCCATCATTTACTTTGATAGTGTTACATTAAAGTTATCAATTTTGACACACTTTCTAACGTGCTTTTCTATTATACTCCGAAACCAGATGCTTATGCAAATCACATTGTTTTTTTAGATACGAATCCTGATCTAATAATGTAGGACAGCGAGAAGAAGTATAATTTATTAGGACTTGAACACGAAAAATACCCGACCAGGATGAATTTAAAAAACTTACATCTTCCTCCAATTGGTCGAAAACGTTGAACAGAACCTAGTCAGCCTGGTCAAGATTGGAGAACTGGTTCAGGAGCATGCCCAGGAAACCAGGATTAGAAACATCGTACTTGTACAAGAATGACGGAGCCTCCCGAGGTTGAATCTGAGGAAGCCCCGGAAGCGAGATAACGGAATCGGAAAGCAGCACCAGAAGAACCCCTTTTCCGACATGGTAATAAATGCTATTTACCGCACAAGCCTGTGTGAAAAACGCCGCCGTCAGAATCCCACATCCCTTAGCCACATCAAGAGCCTACGTCAAGAACGCATCATAGATCACAACATCCACAGGGCGACCATTTTCTCTGAGTTTCTTGATGAGAGTTTCCAAGGTTGCAGAACCTGAAACCCGGAGTTGATTCACGTAGGCGGCGGGGCTTTCGGCGGCGCCGTAGCCGCCGTCATCGTAGCCGTCGAAAATGGTGTCGAAATTGATGGGGGCAGTGGCGGATCCAATGGTAGGCTAGGGGGGGCTCCAGCCCTACCTAGATCTCCGGCCACTGGGTCGA
>JAULKM010000008.1:8475849-8491720 GCA_032355605.1 Rubia tinctorum
AACACATCAATGAGTGACTTATTGATGAAACCAATGTTGGTTGAAAGAATCCTAAGGCCAAAAAAGACCCCATCATACAGTTTTAAAAATCAAAGGCTTAGGTTTGACTCGAGATCTTCTAAATTCTCCGAGGAAGGAGCACAAGGATGGGCGGCTGTGGTACTACCTTAAATTATCAAATCCAACTTTTTGTTCCAATAATGGAAGAATTGGTGCCTCAAATCAACCACCATTTATCGGAAGTCCATGTAACACCAGTTCAAAGAATCAAGAGGACATACTAAAAGAGATTTATTCCTACTTGGGAAAGATTGAATGTCGAACTTCTTTTGTATCAAGTTCTAACCAAGTATTTGATCGAAAATCACTTATACTTGAGCAATGTAAGGTATGGAAATTGAACTGCAGATGAATATTTGCAATATCTCAAGCTAACCATGATGAAGGGTTGGTGTGCAAGATGATGATGCATTTATGAATAACCTATTTCATAAAGGACTATAGGTGAATCTCTAAAATCCAATTAAGCTTCAACATAATGCTTCAATAAGTGACTTATTTTTTAAACTAAGGTTGGTTGAAAGAATCCGAAGGCTAAAAAATACCCCATCCTACTGTTTAAAAATTGAAGGCCTGGTTTGACTCTGGATCTTCCAACTTCTCCGAGGAAGGAGCACAATGATGGGTGGCTGTGATCCTACCTAAAATTATTTGATCTAAATTTTTTCCCCAATGAAGGAAGAATTGGTGCCTCGAATCAACCACCATCTATCAGAAGTCCATGTTAATCCAGTTCAAAGAATCAAGAGTACATACTAAAATAGACTTATTGCTACTTAGGAAAAGTTTAATGCCAGACTTCTTTTGTATCAAGTTCTAACAATGTACTTCATCAAAAAGCACTCATACTTGAGCAATGTAAGGTACGAAAATTGAACCGCAGATGAATATTTGCAATATTTCAAACTAACCATGATGAAGTTGGCTTGCAAAAGGATGATGCATTTGTGAACAACATATTTAATAAAGGACAAAAGGAGAATCTTTAAATTCCAATTAAGCTTCAACATAACGTATTAATAAGTGAATTATTTGTGAAACCAAGGTTGGTTGAAAGAATCCTAAGGACAAAAATACCCCATCCTACAGTTTTAAAAATTAAAGGCATGGGTTTGATTCGGGATCTTCTAACTTCTACGAGAAAGTCGCACAATGATGGGTGGCTATGGTTATACCCTAACTATTCAAGTTAACTTATTGCCCCAATGAAGGAAGAATTGGTTCCTCGAATTCACCACCATCTATAGGTAGTCCAAGTAACTCTAGTTCAAAGAATCAAGAGGACATACTAAAGGAGACTTATAATTGGGAAAGATTGAATGTCGGGCTTCTTTTATATAAAGTTCCAACAACGTATTTGATAAACAATTACCCATAATTGAGGAATATCAGGTATGGAAATCGAACTGTTGCTGAATATTAGCAATATCTCAAACTAACCAAAAAAGGAGGGTAGGTGTGCGAGAGGATGATGCATTTGGGAACAACCTATTTAACAAAGCACTAATGGAGAATCTCTAAAATCCAGTTAAGCTTCAACATAACACATCAATGAGTGACTTATTTGTGAAACCAAGGTTGGTTGAAAGAATCCTAAAGCCAAAAAAGACCTCATCGTACAGTTTTAAAAATCAAAGGCCTAGGTTTGACTCGAGATCTTCTAACTTCTCCGAGGAAGGAGCACAATGATGGGCGGTTGTGATACTACCTTAAATTATCCAATCCAACTTTTTGTTCCAATAAAGGAAGAATTGAAGCCTCGAATCAACTACCATCTATCACAAGTCGAAGTAACTCCAGTTCAAAGAATCAAGAGGACATACTAAAAGAAACTTATTGCTACATGGGAAAGATTGAATGCCAGACTTCTTTTGTATCAAGTTCCAACCAAGTACTTGATCGAAAAGAACTTATACTTGATCAATTCAAGGTATGGATATCGAACCGCAGATGAATATTTGCAATATCTCAAACAAACCATGATGAAGGGTTGGTGTGCGAGAGGATGATGCATTTGTGAATAACCTATTTAATAAAGGACTAAAGGAGAATCTCTAAATTCAAATTAATATTCAAAATAATGTATCAATAAGTGATTTATTTATGAAACCAAGTTTTGTTGAAAGGATCCTAAGGCCAAAAAGACCCCATCCTACAATTTTAAAAATCAAACGCCTGAGTTTGACTCGGGATCTCCTAACTTCTCCGAGGAAGGCGTACAATAATGGAAGGCTGTGGTCCTTCCTTAAATTTTTCAAGAAAAATTGTTTCCCCAATGATGGAAGAATTGGTGCCTCTAATCCACCACCATCTATAGGATGTACAAGTAACTCTAGTTGAAAGAATCAAGAAGACATGCTAAAAGAGACTTATTGCTACTTGGGAAAGATTGAATGTTGTGCTTCTTTTATATCAAGTTCCAACTACGTACTTGATCAAATATTACTCATACTTGACCAATATAAGGTACGGAAATCAAATTGTGATTGAATATTTGCAATATTTCAAACTAACCATGATGAAGGGTAGGTGTGCGAGACGATGATGCATTTGTGAACAACCTATTTAACAAAGGACTAAAGGAGAATCTATAAAATCCAATTAAGATTCAACAGAACACATCAATGAGTGACTTATTTGTGAAACCAAGGTTGGTTGAAATAATCCTAAGGCAAAAAAAACCCATCCTACAGTTTTAAAAATCAAAGACCTAGGTTTGACTCAAGATCTTTTAACTTTTCCAAGGAAGGAGCACAATGATGGGCGGCTGTGGTACTACCATAAATTATTCAATCCAACTTTTTAACCCAATGAAGGAAGCATTGGTGCCTCGAATCAACCACCATCTATCGGAAGTCCATGTAACTCCAGTTCAAAGAATCAAGAGGACATACTGAACGAGACTTATTGCTACTTGGGATAGATTGAATGTCGGACTTTTTTTGTATCAAGTTCCAACAAAGTACTTGATAAAAAAACACTTATACTTAAGCAATGTAAGGTACAGAAATCAAACCACAGATGAATATTTGTAATACCTCAAAGAAACCATGATGAAGGGTTGGTGTGCGAGAGGATGATGCATTTGTGAATACCTATTTAATAAAGGACTAAAGGAGAATCTCTAAATTCCAATTAAAATTAAACATAATTTATCAATAAAATACTTATTTGTGAAACCAAGGTTGGTTTAAAAAATCCTAAGGGGAAATAGACCCCATCTACATCTTTAAAAATCAAAGGCTTGGGTTTCATTCGGGATCTTCTAACCTCTACGAGGAAGGAGCACAATGATGGGCGACTGTGGTCCTACCTTAAATTATTCAATCCAAATTTTTTCCCCAATGAAGGAAAAAGGGGTTCCTCAAATCAACCACAATCTATCAGAAGTCCAAGTAACTCTAGTTTAGAGAATCAAGTGGATATTCTAAAGGAGACTTATTGCTATTTGGGAAAGATTCAATGTTGAACTTCTTTTGTATCAAGTTCCAACCACATACTTGATCAAAAAGCACTCATACTTGAGCAAAGTAAGGTATGGAAATTGAACCGCAGATGAATATTTGCAATGTCTCAAACTAACAATGATGAAGGGTTAGTGTGCGAGAGCATGATGTATCTTTGAAAAACCTATTTAATAAAGGACTAATGGAGAATATATAAATTCCAATTAAGCTTCAACATAACGCATCAATAAGTAAATTATTTGTGAAACCAAGGTCGGTTGAAAGAATATTTGAGTCGGGATCTTCTAATTTCTCCGAGGAAGGTGCACAACGATGGGCGGTTATAGTCCTACCTTGAATTATTCAAGCCAACTTGTTGCCCCAATGAAGGAATAATTGGTGATTCGAATCAACCACCATCTATCGGAAGTCCATGTAACTCCGGTTCAAAGAATCAACAGGACATACTAAAAGAGACTTATTGCTACTTTGGAAAGATTGAGTCCTTGGCTTCTTTTGTATCATATTCAACCACGAACTTGATCAAAAATCACTCATACTTGAGCAATATAAGGTAAATAAATGGAACCGCGGATGAATATTTGCAATATCTCAAACTAACAATGATGAAGGGTTGGTGTGCGAGAGGATGATGAAACAACCTATATAACAAAGAACTAAAGGAGAATCTCTAAAACTCAAGTTAAGCTTCAACATAACACATCAATAACTGACTAATTTGTGAAACCAGGGTTGGTTGAAAGAATCCTAAGGCCAAAAAAGACCCCATCCTATAGTTTTAAAAATCAAAGGCCTGGGTTTGACTCGGGATCTCCGGGGAAGGAGCACAATGATGGGCGGCTATGTATCTACCTTAAATTATTCAATCCAATTTTTTTCCGCAATGAAGGAAAAATTGGTGCCTCAAATCAACCACCATATATCGAAAGTCCATGTAACTCCAATTCAAAGAATCAAGAGGATATACTAAAAGAGACTTATTGCTACTTGGGAAAGATTGAATGTCGGGCTTCTTTTGTATCAAATTCCAAACACAAACTTGATCAAAAAGCAATTATACTTGAGCAATGTAAGGTATATAAATTAAACAACAGATGAATATTTGCAATATCTCAAACTAACCATGATGAAGGGTTGGTGTGCGAGAGGATGATGCATTTGAGAACAACCTATTTAATAAAGGACTAAAGAAGAATTTCTAAATTCTAATTAAGATTCAACATAATGCATCAATAAGTTAATGTTTTGTGAAACCAAGGTTGGAATCCAAAGGACAAAAATACCCCATCCTACAGTTTTAAAAATCAAAGGATAGGGTTTGACTCGGGATCTTCTAACTTCTCCGAGAAAGGTTCACAATGATGGGCAGCTGTGGTCCTACCTTAATTTATTCATTCTGAATTTTTACCCAAATGAAAGAAAAATTGGTGCCTCGAATCAACCACCATCTATCGGAAGTCCATGTAACTCAAGTTCAAAGAATCAAGAGGACATACTAAAATAGACTTATTGTTACTTGGGAAAGATTGAATGTTTGGCTTCTTTTGTATCATGTTCCAACCACATGCCGGATCAAAAAGCACTGATATTTGAACCGCGGATGAATATTTGCAATATCTAAAACTAACCATGATGAAGGGTTTGTGTACGAGAGAATGATGCATTTGTAAACAACCTATATAACAAAGGACTAAAGGAGAATCTCTAAAATCCAATTAAGATTCAACATAACACATCAATAAGTGACTTATTTGTGAAACCAAGGTTGGTTGAAAGAATCCTAAGGCCAAAAAATATGCCACCCTACAGTTTTAAAAATCAAAGGCGTGGGTTTGACCCGGGATCTTCTAACTTCTCCGAGAAAGGAGCACAATGATGGACCGCATTGGTCCTACCTTAAATTTTTCAATCCAAGTTTTTCCCCAATGAAGGAAAAATTGGTGCTTCGAATCAAACACCATCTACCGGAAGTCCATGTAACTCCAGTTCAAAGAATCAAGGGGACATACTAAAGTAGACTTATTGCTACTTGGATAAGATTGAATTCCGGGCTTATTTTGTATCAAGTTCCAAACACGTGTGTGAGAGGATGATGCATTTGAGAACAACCTATTTAATAAAGGACTAAAGGAGAATCTTTAAATTCCAATTAATATTCAACATAATTTATCAATAAGTGAATTTTTTTGATCGAATCAAGTGGGTCAAAAGGACAAGGTTTAAGCCATCGCTCTTAGCCTATTACAAATAGAGATTGAGAAACTGAAGACTATTCAGATTACAACACCATATCTTTCCTCCATTCACATTAGGACTTGATCACTTCTCTTAATAGTTCCAAATCCCTTTCTTTGGATTGGAAAATTCTTTGATTTCTTTCTATCCATAACTGGTATAGATTACTGGACAGCATTTGCAGTAGGTACCATTTTCTCCTGATCATGAGGCAGTAGAGCCTTTTCTTCAGTGCTCTCGGATTTCTCACAGCTCCTAGTTGAAGCATAGCTAATAAACTGGTTATGAAGGGGCATACATGAAGAGATGAGCAGCATCTTCGATGCTCTTGTGGCAGAAGCAACACCGGGTATTCATAGCAAGAATTTTGAACCTTACCAATCTATCCACAGTGGCCAGTTTATTCTTGAAAAGCATCCACATGAAATACCTGTGTTTAGGTTGTATTTTTGGGTGCCAAAGGAGTCTTGCTAGATAATATTATGTTTGCCCTCCTTTCAGGATGTTGTAGGCCTCCCTGATGCTGAACCTACCGTTCCCCTTCACATATTTTTCAAGCTGATCAGCCATTTGTAGCTTCAGCCCAGTAACTGTTTTCCATCCCCAACTATGCGAGTCTGATCCTTTGTAGCTACTGAAATCCTGGCCTTTTAAGTAATAGGCATGAACCCATTGTACCCATAGAATGTCTGCCTTGGAGCTAACATCCCAGCTGAGTTTACATAAGGATGCCTTGTTCCATATGGAAGGGTCTCTCAAACCCCAGCCTCCTGCTGATTTGCTTCTACACATGGTGTCCCAAGCCACTGTTGTGAAGTCTCTTTCTCCACTCACCCTTCCCCAGATAAAGCCCATGCATAGTTCCACAATTTCTCGGTGTATGCTCTCTGGGAGCTTGAAAACACTGGTCCAATATCCAGTGATGCTCAGAAGGATTGTGTTTACCAATTACACTCTGCCTGCATAAGAGAGGTTCCTAGAATCCCATCTCCTGAGTCTCCCTGCCATCTTCTCCATCAGTTTATTATATGTAGAAGCAGTCCATTGAGTTGAATTCAGTGGCAACCCTAAGTACATCAGGGGGAGTTCACCCCTTGTAATCTGCAGGATGGAAACCAGTATACTCTTCTCCTCCTATTTCATTTTGGAAAAAAAGACTTGTGATTTATCCTCATTTACTGCCAATCTAGTTACCACCTCCATCATAGGTGGATTCAAACGACCCTGAGGTTGTCGCACAGGTTTTGCATCATCTTCCAACAAGATTTGATGCATGCAAGTGGACGAGCTAATACCTTTGACGTCGGCAATAGTCCATCCAATAGCTTCCTTATTTCCCCCCAAAACCTCCATTAGCTTCTCCTCTTGCTCCTTGGTAAGTTTACTCGAAATAATGACCGGGGGTGTTTCCCTTTCCCCAAGAAATGCATACTTGAGGTCACTTGGCAAAGGTTTGAGCTCAATCACCGGGGCTTTCTTCATTGATAGCAAGAGTTCCAGTTTCTTGGATTCCTCTAAAGGTAGAGGAAGATGGTTTGAATTCATCTTTGGACTATCATCCAAGTCCTTAAAAATTTCCTTTAAGTTAGTACTCATAGCATATACATTGCATGCATCATGATTATCACATTCAAGAGCAACTAATAAGGAATCATCACCACTAAATTCAAAAACATCTTGCACTACATCCGCTATAACATCTAAAGTATGGCAAACATATTCCTCATTAGGATACTTCATAGAGTCATTTATGTCAAACTCTACTTTAATCACATCGAATTCCATGGTGAGGGTACCATTATGCACATCAATCATTGTCCTAGAGGTTTTCAAAAATGGTCTCCCCAACAAAATTGGGGTGGCATGTTTATCATGCTCCATATCTAAGACATAGAAATCCGCAGGGAATATTAAGGAATCCACCTTAATCAATACATCCTTGACAATCCCTTTAGGATATGCACTAGAACGATCGGTTAATTGGATAAACAACCTTGTTTTATGCAATGTACCTAAATTGAGGCGCCCATATAAAGAGTAAGGAATTACATTTATAGATGCACCTAGATCAAGCATGACCTTTTTAAAATGTGTATTTCCAATCACAAAAGGGATTGTAAACATACGTGGATTTCTACATTTAGGTGGTAACTCCCTTTTGCACAAAGCGGAAACATGCTCATTTCTCCATTTTGTTAGCTTATTTTTTGCCCTTTGTTTTATATTCACAACACATAATTCCTTAAGAAATTTTAAATAACTAGGAATTTTTTCAATGGAATTTAAGAGAGGAATATTTACCTCACATCTACGAAAGACTTCGTAAATATCCTTGTTGTCCTCCTTCCTTCAAAGCTTCCGGAAATGGTTGTTCTGTTTATATGGAGAGATTTCCACCACCTTTTCCTTCTTTTGAGGAGGGGATGAAGGTTTGGGAATGGATGTTGATTGTTCAATTGTAATCTCTTCTTCCTTCTCTTTTCCCTTCCTCACTTTTTCATTGGCCATTTTCTCGGTCTCCTCATCATCTTCCTTTTCCTTTTCAAATACCTAAACCACCACGAGTTTGGTTTCAACAACTTCATCCTCCTTGGAATCGCCAACCTCCTTACCACTTCTCTAAGTGATAGCACTTGAATTTTGTTGAGGATTGAGCTCCGGTTGAGATGGAAGTTCTCCCGAATCTCTTGCCTCCATTCGACCCAAGATTTGAGTCATTTGGCTCATTTGTGTCTCCAGATTTTTAATGCCAGAGTCGGTATTCTCCTGGTGCTTCTCATCCTTGTCCACACATATTGTCAACTTCCCAATAGCTTGCATGATTTCATCCTTCGACATTCCCGAACTTTCACCTTGATTGTGGTGTTTATCACCAAGCCTTTTGTATTGCGGTTGAGGTGACCGATATGGTTGTTGAATGGGACGGTAAGGTTGAACATTTTGGCCACCTTCTGCATTCCCATATCAAAGATCTGGGTGGACTTGGTTGGCCGCATTGTAAGGTCAGTTTTGGTAACCTCCGTCTCCTTGGTAGCCTTAAAACCCTTGATTTTGGTACCCTTGGCCTCCTTGCCACCCCATAGCACTTACTTCTTCCACATAATCATCTTGCAAAATCGGACATGAATCCGTTAGATGTGGAGAAGAACAAATCTTGCACAACTTTACATGAGTTTTGCTCCCTAGAATTTGGTCATGATCAAGAAGACCATTGTAGAAGTAGTAGACAAAATCCCCGTCCGAATAACCATGATACAGACAACTCGCAAGAAACTTTTTAAACCTCTCCCAAAAGTCGTTGAATGACTCCTCATGCCATTGGATGATGTTGCTTATGTCTTTCTTCAAGATTGCTGACTTTGAAGTCGGGAAGTATTTGGAGACAAACTTCCTCTTCAACTTAATCCATGAAGTAATGCTCTCGGGTGGAAGATAATGAAGCCAATATCTTGGGGCATCTTGCAAGGAGAACAAGAAGGCCTTCAACATGTAGAGTTCCTTGTTCACTCCCTCGGGAAGCATCCCAATACACACCATATATAAATCAAGGAGGTGCTTGTTAGGATCTTCCCCTTGCCTACCAAGAAATGATGGTAGCAAATGTATCAATCCAGACTTCAACTAAAAATAGTCATGAACATGTGATGCGCATTGGTTGGTGCTCTATATTGGGAGCCATAACCTCTCGCATTGGAATTTACCTCATCGAGATGTTCCTCCCTTGAAGAGGAGGATGTTGAGGTGCTCCTCCCAAAAATTCACCTTGTTGCTCCTCAGGATGATCCATTGAGGTAGAAGATGTAAATGGTCAATAGGAAGGTTGTTATTCACACTTTCCAACAAAATCCTCCTAGCCCTTTTCAAATTCAACTCTAGCTTGGGGGTCGTAATGTAGGGGTTCTTGTGAAAAGGATCTAGTACGAGCCATACACCAAGAACTCGAACAATACATCTCAAATCCAAACAAAGATCAAATAAAAACAAAATAAAAGTAAACTAACAAATATTCACAACTAGCACATATTCATAGATAACATGCTCAAACACTTAAAAATATATGCCCTGTCCCCAGCAGCGGCGCCAAAATTTGGGAGGACGACCCCGAATTGCCATTATTTACTTAGTTGTAGTTAAGAGCACTATAGGTCTTATAAATAGTAACTTTGAGAGGTACGGCGATGACCTTCCAATTACTGGTCAATTTCTTTTCATGATTCTTCTCTTCTTCATCTTCACTCCATGAGGTAGCATATGATTTTCCCTGCTTCTTCCGAGTGTTGGCATATTCAGCCTGGATATATACATATCCTTCACATTCTCTGCACTAAATCATTCTTGACAACGTTAATTCTCCATTTTGACTTCTTGAGAATTGCTGAGTGATTTGCTCCATCTGTATCTCATGGTTGTTGCCGAAGTCTTGAAACTGTGATATGTTACCATTAAACCATTCCTCATAATTATTATTTACCACTTTTTCAGTATTCTCGAAAGATTCCTTGTGATAAGAACAAGTTCTTCATTTGCATCATCGATATCCTCCTCATGATTGTTTCTTGGCGACGAAGTTTTGAATGTCATATCATTTGTTGGATGTTCCAATGTCATTTTATAGGTTTACAGTGATCCCATTAATTCATCTAGAGTCATGGAGGTCACATCTCTTACTTCTTCTATTGCCGCAACTTTCATAGAAAATATATGAGGGAGAGATCTAAAAGTATTTTTCACCAGTTTGGACTCCTTGTAAGTTTTTCCAAGTTGATACGCCATATTTGAGATGTTTCTTAGCTTTCCATTGAACACAACAATAGTATCATCCTCCTCCATCTTCAACTCTTCAAACTTTGTGGCCAACATTTGTAGTTTTGATTCACATACATGACTTATTCCCTCATGCATCGTTTGTAGGGTATCATATGCTCTCTTTGACTGATGACACGTAGATATGAGTTTGAACTGATTTTCATTTACTGCAATAAAAATGACATTTAATGCTCTAGAGTTTTCCAAGTCACTCTTGCTTTCATTTGGGGTGGACGAATCTTTAGGCTTAACTACTAGTTTTTAGAACTTGATTCTCCTCCACTAGAACTTTTAGCAACTAGGGGTTTCCATTTTGTTTCAACATAGGGCCAAGCCAGTTCATCCAGTGAATTTATGAACACTCACATGCGAGCCTTCCAGTAGTTGTAATTCGTTCATTCCTGCAGTGGTGGACGAGACACAAAGGCTCTTTCTCTATCGCTATTGGTAAAACCGAATCACACTTTCCTTGTCAAAATCAAGGTAAAACAAGTGACTTAGCTCTGATACCAAATGAAATTTGATTTTACCTAATTAATTCAATAATTACTACCGTATTCCAACATAGTCCATTTAACCAAGTATGCAGTAATGTAAAATATGAACACACAAGACTTGGTTACGCAGTTCGATGAAATTCACCTACACCTATGGGGTTTGGCCCAATTTAGAATGTATCCACTAATCAGAAAGATACAGTACAAGTTACACCATATAATTATACTTCGTACTTATCTTCTAATTATCAATGTGTGAATACTGCAAGCTCTCATTGTTACAAATCCGCCTTGATTAGACTCTCTCTGACCTCGAAACTCGTTGATGATGGATCTCCTCCTACCAAGGAATTAAGGTATATGATTATGAACTTGATCAACAAGTTACTATATGTTGGAACATATGTCTGTTGACCCTCGCAGTACTCTTAGA
Organism: Rubia tinctorum; assembly: GCA_032355605.1. NCBI lineage: Eukaryota > Viridiplantae > Streptophyta > Magnoliopsida > Gentianales > Rubiaceae > Rubia > Rubia tinctorum. The sequence continues at coordinate 8,487,348 of JAULKM010000008.1, forward strand.
AAGATAGAAAATCCAACTGCAAATTTTCTCAACTAAATTCCTAAGTAATGCAGCCGATGATGTCCTCTATGAAAATTCCATTATTCAGATCGGAACTCAGCATGATTGTCTCCATAGTATTCTAATTCCATATCTACTTCTGAATCATATCCAAATCACATAAATAAAAGAAATTTTCTTATCTCAACTATCCCATAATATTCCATAAATCCAATTCTTTAAGAATAAAGATTTTACATAAATCCAATATGTTTCAATCACATGCCTAAAATAATATATTGCGAAATCTTCAATCAATATCCTCGCAATTTCTTAAATCAATTAAATCTATTTAGCCTTCAGTATTCTGTATGTTCTATCATGGAATGTTTTTGTACGCATGAAGTCCCATGCGAATGTAATTCCTTCTCCACAAAATATTCTGATAACAATCAATTCTCTTGGAGATAGAAATTACCAAATCTAATCAATTGAAGTAAGGAATTAGTATATCTCGTCCATATCTCTTCCATAGCCGAATATTCCAATTCAATTTCAATTCCATAAATCTAATCCAATCACATAAATATTGGAATTAATATATTCTTCAATCTCAGACTTGGACATAATATTTCAACAAGGAATTCTTCACGAATTTCCATATGTCGTACGAATTTCCCTCTGAGAAGTTTCAACATAAAATATTCCATATTTGCATAATTTCCACAAATTGCCAATTAACTCAGTATGGACTTTACAAGATCTATTGGTTTCTAGTGAATTTTGTTTTTACAAAAAATCAGGGGTGTTTTTGTCATTTGATTTTCTGGTCTTGTCGGAATTCATTTGGTCAATGTCGGAATCAAGGAGTTTGGCTATATCGGCACAAAATTTTCAAAAGTGAGGGTTAAATTGGCACATACAATAATTAGTTTGGGTTAAATTGGCATTTTATGAGATTGCAGAGTTATATTAGCACTTTCGGCCTAAAGTTAGGGTTATAAATACAATAAATGTATTTATTAAATATAAAAATGAATAATAATTTTAAAAATTGGCACTTTCTGAGATTGCAGGGTTATATTGAAACTTTCAGCCTAAAGTTAGGGTTATAACTGTATTTATCCCTTTTATAAAGTTAGAGTTATAAATGTGTTTAAAATTATTCATTTTATCGGAATAAATTTTATCTTCTTTAATATTTTCTATTTATATAATTGAATAAAATACTTAGTCTATAATTAAAAATAAATATAATTATATCAAACTTCTCCTTTTACAACAATTGAAAAGTATCTAGAGAGTATGTGAGAAACATTTTTGTGCAGCTCTCTAAAATTATTACTATTAGTCGCTGGCCTAATTTACTATTTAAATTTTAGTTTAATTTAAAAATATTCATTTTATCTGAATAAATTTTATCTTCTTTACTACTTTTTATTTATGTAATTAAATGAAATACTTATTCTATAATTAACAATAAAGATAATTATATTAAATTTATCCTTTTACAAAAATTAAATAGTAATTTCATTTAAAAATCAATAATATTTCAAATAAAAATAAAAATTATTTTAGTTAAATGTGAACAGACGATTTCTAAAAGAAACTTTGTCCAATGCATTGCACCTTCTTCAATTTTAGTTGGAATTTTGACATTTAATTATTTTTATATTTAATAAGATAATAATAATAATTCACATAATTATCATATAGTAATATAATTGTTTTTATGGATCTTAATTATTAGAAATTTTGAAAATGATTATTCCAAGATTAAAATTATGTAATTATTAAAACTTCCAAATATTATTATGATTTTAAAGTAGATTTTATTTCTAACAAAATTTCATCAATATTCTTGAATTTGAGAGTTGATTTATTTCTAATAAAAAATTTGAATCATTATATTGTCATAGCATTTTAACACTGAATGCTAACACCTACTTATCATTTTTCAATGAATTGTTAAAATATTTTTTCATTTATTTTACTCATATGTGGTAATACTTATATTATACACTAAAATTTTACAATTAATTAGCGTAATTTTAAAATTATATTAATAATTTTTATCTGTTATCTTATACCTTTATTTATAACTAAGAAAATTTATGCTATTTTACTTTTATAATACACATGATTTTATATATTTAATTTAATAATTATGTATTCATTATCAACATATATTTCATATTCCGTACAAAAGTTAATATTATTCTATATAAAATTCATAAATATTATTTTTGTTTAAATATAAAATAATTAATGATTAAATTTCAACAAAGATTGTATTAATTTTTAAAAATGAAAAATATTTATTATAATATTAATAAATATATAAATTTATTCTAAAATTTTACAGTATACAATTCTCATACTCTCTCCGTTTCATTAGATGTGACACATTTTTTTTTCTTGATTTGACACACTTTCTTTTTATGACAAGATTCATTTAATTTTCTCTACTCATTCTACTTTTTCTTTTCTAAATTTAATTTCATCTACTCATTTCATTCTCCTAAATTCAAGCATTTAATGTCACATCCAATAAAACAGAAATAGTATAAATATCATACAATTTCATTAATTGTTAAAATTATAAATTATATTATATTAATCATTTTCTTTAATAAATTCGTATATCGGTGCGGGTATTATTCGGTTTACATTTATGTGAGTTAGTTAGAATTCTATATACTCCTTGTATTTTTCTATTTTTGGCACACTTACAATTTTAGTATGTTTCTCTAAAATTGTCACGTTTCTTTTTACGGCAAAAAGTACATTATTCTCAACCAGTCTTAAACTTTTTACTCTCCTCATTCAATTTTATCCACACATTAAAACTTGAAAAAAAATAACACCTAATTATGGTGCCAAACATAGAAAAACGGAGGGAGTACACTTTTCTAGAAAAGCAATTACGCCCGCCCCCGGCTCCGCCCCAGCCGCACTCTACAGCCAATTCCTTAGCCAAATTATCGTCGTTATCGCCTTGTCGGTGTATTCGTCTTCGTCGTTCCCAGTCGCAGCCCCAGGTTGTGAAATCAATGGGAGATTCCGGCACCGAAACCCCCTATAAGCGCCTCAAAACAGAAAATTCAGCCCTAGATAATTCTTCCCATTGGAGTGGCAAAGGCAAAGCTAAGCTTGAAAACGAAACTAATTGTTGCGGGATTTGCTTCTCCGAGACCGCCGCTCAAGATGCGTACAACAGCGTCAGCAGAGGCTGTATTGACAGCTGCGATCATTACTTTTGCTTCGTCTGCATTATGGAGTGGGCAAAGGTGGAGTCCAAGTGCCCTTTATGCAAACGCCGCTTCTCCACCATTTGCCGCCCGGCTAAGCCTCCTATCTTACCCTCTGACCGCCTCATCCACATTCCTGTCCGCGATCAGGTTGTTTAAGATTTTACTCTGCATAATTGTTGAATTTTGTTTTGATGTATTGCTCTGCTTGAAGTTTTCTTATTGTTATATCTCTCTGTGTGTTTTTGATTACTTGGGAATTTGGAAAACTAAGTTGGGTACCTTCGTTTTGTCGAATTGGAACCTGATGAAAATCACACCATGTTCATCCGATGAAATTTGATCTCAAGTTATACTACTACCTCCATCCGGCCGGTTCCCTTTTCTGTTTTTTAACTATCTTGCTTGATCATCAATATCTTAGTCATGTGTAGCTAAAAATTATGAATAGTTGTATTTCAATAATAAGGGTTACAAAGGGTCTAATGAGATTTTGCATAATAATAATATTCATATCTGTATGATGAAGATAATCTGCGGTGATCAAATTAATAGTGTCGGTAAACCTGAAATTGGGACAGAGTGAGTATAGTTTATACTTCTTTGATTGTTATGATTACTTTGCATTTACGGCTGTATGTTTTCTTTGATGTCTGAGCTTTAAAAATGTGAAATAAATTATGAATTTGGCAGCATCTTGTGATGTTAACTGACAGTTTATGTTTGTTTGTCTGCTCCATTAGGTAGATATATTCTGATTTTCATTCTGAGAGGGATCTCTTTCGAGATCTTCACTGTTGATTTTCTCTCATGGTGGTATGTTTTATCTATCGTGTAGGTGTATGATTGTTTTGGAAATGCAATAACAGGACCTTCTGATCCCTATGCTGAATCCAATTGTAGCGTTTGTCAGAGATCAGAAGATGAAAGTTTCCTTCTGCTTTGTGATCTTTGTGACTCTTCTTCTCATACCCATTGTGTTGGTCTTGGTGCAGCTGTTCCTGAGGGTGATTGGTTTTGCCATGATTGTACACTTATCAGGGATGAACATAAGTTACATAACAAGGCTGAGATCGATCCTGATTCAGAAGGTGAGAAAAGTTCCTGCGACTTGAGTTAAAGTTTACTAGAGGAAGAAGAACA
>JAULKM010000008.1:8504875-8522292 GCA_032355605.1 Rubia tinctorum
GAACAATTAAGGTCTGCAAGCACAAACCCTAGGTTTTGGTTCTGGAATCCACCAGAGAGAAAATAATCTCGAAAATAATACTACGAATGATAAAAAATATCTGAATAATACAAGAGATCTTTAAATACTGAAAATAAATTTGGAAATAATAAAAAAGGAAATTTGTAATTATTTTCAAAATAAAAAGAAAATCAGAAAACACTTAAAACAGTAAATTGCTATTTTGATCTACTCGTCGAGACGGTTCCAACGCATTTGGGCTCGCATGATTCTGACTCCGAATGCAAAAGTTAAGTTTAAAACCATACCGAACATTTACGACGATCCATCGCTTCAATTTTTGCTGCCATTCGCCCTTGATCAATTGTCCCTCGAGATATCGAAAAAGCAATTGCATTTGGACAAAAACTGTGATTGCTACATCTCAAAGATTTGTTTCAGGGTGGGAGCCCTTCTTGTTTTGTGTTGATTCAAATTCAAAACTTCTTGTTTTACATTTCATGTCAATGTGTGTAGCCAAAGCAGTTTCTTAGCAGTTAAGGACCGGCATTCTGATACGATTACTGCCTGAACATACATGTTACCGGTGAAAACATCTTTTTAGGCGTTCGCGCATTTGCGTTGAAATTCCCACATCAGTTATTCGTGTTGAAATTCCCACATCAGTTTCTTAAAGACTAAATGACTAGGGACAAATGGAACATATTAGTAAAATAAAAGTGAAAAACATTGTTTGCCATTGAGTGAGATAAAACAGGGGAGCTTAGTTTTCTGATACTTAATTGTTCACTTATGATACCTTGCTTTCACTTAAGTTTGCTTCATTGAGAAAACTATATCCTGATTCTTGACTCAAATCAGAACAGTCTTACATTAACAAGGACTGATTTGGATCACACCAAACACTTTTGTCGAACTGATTATTTATTAATTAGCATAGAAAGAGAGAACTGAGATGAAATCTACTCCCAGTAGCACTTCTCATTCATCTAGTACCAACTAAATTAGAATGGTCCTCCTAAATACTAAGTCACTCTTCTTCAAGAATAACTAAACTTCCTTCTGAGAAGATGTAGAGTTACCCTGGAAGCCTTGTGCTCAGAAGAGTCTTTCTCCCATCACGACCCAGGCTGGCGCAGGTCGAGCGACTGGCTAGGGAAGATCGCGGCCCAGGGGTTCAACGGCTTTGTCGGGTTAGGTTGGCGAGCAGGCGCACCTATGGTGCTAGCTGGCAGCGCTGTTGAGGCTGTCGCTGCTGCTGAGGATGAAACAGCGACGCGTTCGCACTGAGGGCACATGGTGAGGGTGGTGGGAGGGCTCATGTTCATGTAGAACTGAGGAGAGAGCTTCAATGCTCGGAGCTCATTCACCTCCTTCTGCAGCCTCCTGTTCTCCTCGGTCATTTGTTTGCAGCAACGTTTTAAGTATTCGCAGTCTACTTCTGTTTGCTTCAACTTTGTTCTGCACCATCAAAACAAAATTACTTTCAGATTAAGTGCATTCATTCGCATGTACCTTGTACAAATTTCCTATGACTAGTAACCTTTTTGTAGAGCTACATTTATATGTGAGGTTGATTTAATGTTATTAAATTTCCTAAAAAAGAGAGAAGAAACTCCTTCCATTTAGACTACCAATTTAAGATTGATTTAATTTTAAAAAATTACATTCCCAAATTTGAAATGCTCCCATTCTTATCCCTAATCGCAATTGAAACGATGATAACAACAAGGCCTTTATCCCGCTATCTCAGGCCGATTATACGGATCATATCTCATCACCGTGTTCGGTAACTTTATTCATTAACGTTATGGTTGGACCGTTCAAATCTTAAATCCCAGTTTACTTGCATCTATGGACAAAAAATCCTACCAAAATTAATGCTTACTTTTAGGCCTTTCTTCATCTTTAGTGTACCGAAACTAGCAACCTCTAATGAAAAAAGGCTAGAAAAAAGGCTTTAAAAGTTGAAAAATACAAAAAAGTAACGGAAAAAAACACACTCACCTAGCCCTTCTGTTCTGAAACCAGACTTCCACTTGTCTAGGCCTCAGATTTAGCTGTTTGGCTAAGGCCAACTTTTGCTTCTGCAACACCATAAAGAAAGTTTCACCATTATTATTTTTAATAAAAAAACAAAATGAAAGTAAAATATGATTTGACAGAATTAAACCCCAGATGAAGATCTTTTTCCCAAAATTTACCAAAAGTGCCACTGACCGGATTAAGAGTGTGGTGGTCTTTGAAAGTCTCCTCAAGAACAGCAGCCTGCTCTTTGGACAGCCTCAATTTCTTCCTCCCCGCCGCCGCATCTCCGCCGTCCTCCTCCATGGAGCTCCATCCCCTCTCCGCCTCGTTCTCCTCCCTCTCGCTCCTCTTCCCGCTCACGCTCGACACCGTGCTGTTCGGCGACGAAACTATCACGTCCTCCTCGTAGTACACCGCCGCCGCCGCCGGCCGGTTCACATCAATCCCTCTGAGAAACGATCTGGGCTCGCCGCCGCCATTCCTCTCTGCAAATCCACCAAAAAAAAGAAGAACCTTCACGCATTCGGACACACTAGCATTTCTCATTGACAGAATTAGAAAGTCTATTTATAGAAACTTACCAGAAGAAGAAGGTGTTTGGAAGAGAGCATCTGCAAGAAAGGAGGGCCTTTGTTGAGGTGCAGGAAAATTTGAAGAAGGCAAGAGGCTCAATGGGAAGCATGGTGTGGGAGAAGGATTGAGATTCTTCTTCTTCTTTTCTTCTCCTCCTTTTCCATTTCCATTTCCATTTCCAACTCCAAATCCCAAGCTCAAACTCAGCCTCAAACCATCACCTTCTTTGTTGTCACTCATTTTTCTTCTTTCTCAAAAAGGAAAGGGAAGAAAGCAAGAGTTTTTCAGCCCCCTTTGACTCTATAAAGGGCTTTTGGACTGAATTGCAAAAAAAAAAAAGGAAGAGAACGAGAGATGGGGTGGGGGTGATGAACAGCTTTTTGGTTCCCCACAGTTACAGAGACAGAGTGAAAAAGAGAGGGGAGAGAGGAAGAGGTTAGAGAAGGGAGATATAAATGGAAGGGAGGAAGGGAGGAAGGGAGGAAGGAAGGAAGGAAGGAATGAAGGAGGGAGTGATGGGGGTAGGATACAGGTGTTCAATGATGACTTGTGTCAGGAGAATGCCTGCTTATTGGCTCAATCATCACTACAGGATTGCCTATTCTTCTTATTGTTACCCTCTCTTTTTTCTTTCTTTTTTGCACTTTGCATGGCTTCTTTCTTCTAGTTTATCTTCTTCCTCATCTTTCACCTCCTTTTTGGTGATTATTATTTTTATAGTAGGATGAAGTGGTTATATAACTCTCAGTTCTTTGTTAAGTTTAAATATAATCTTGAGTTTTTTTAAACTGCGGTTGTATTCAAAGTCATTGAAGTGAACAGTTGTACCCAACAAAATTAGAAGGAAAAAAGTGTACTCGGGTATAAGTTTACATATTTTGGCCGGTCATGGGTATATCTGCACTTTTGAAAATCAATCATGTGTATATTAGCACTTTTGAAAAACTGAGGGTTATATTTGCATTTTCCAAAGAACTATGGTCATCTAAGCATTTTACTCTTTATAGTATTTGGACTCGTCGTTTTATGCGAGTTGATGTGGTAGGAAATAAATATAGAAATATATAAATATTTTGGAAAAGTAGTGGATATGTCTAGTGGAACTGTACTTATAAACAATTTTAGCTTATTTTAAAAGTATGAGGAGATCAATTTCTATTTTTTCCTAAAAAATAGTGTTTGTTTTAAAATAAGCATATTTTTATGGGTTAATCAAACACAAAAAAATGTTTAACTTATAAACAAAACACTTAGGGTGTGCTTGACATGGTTTATAAGTATTTTACTTATAAATTAAGTACCTTTTTAGTGTTTCATAAACTTCTAAAAGCTGTTTTTTAGAAATATAAGCTATTTTTAGGGGAAAACAAAGTTAGCCTCCCTTATTTTAAAATAAGACAGTTTTGCTTACAAGCGCATCCACACCAAATACAAAATAATAATCCCTATTAAACACACTCTTAATCTGAAAGTTAATGAAATTAAAGATTACATTGTCAGAGTTAAATAATATTATTTTGCTAATTTAAATAAATTTTAAATTATTTTATTTTATTTAAGCGGATAAAAAGAAAATTATGTTAATTTTACTATGGCAGAGAGAGTAAATTAAATAACATTAAATTAAAAGATTTAATTTTTTTACCTTTGTGTGTGGGGGTGTTTTAATAGGAGTCAAAGTTACCTTTACTCGCCACATTTACCTCTGCATTTACTCGCGATAACTCTTCACTGCAGTAAATATCAGTCTTGATATTGTTGCACACATTAATGAGGAGAGATTGATTTGTACTTTAGTAGGTAGGGAGGAAGGAAGTGAAGAAGTTTCAAGTTAGTTGGTTTTTTCTTGGAGAAGTCTCCCAAAAATAACGAAAAAAGATGTTGTAACTTGTAAGCGTGAATTTCGATCTTTGGCTTCGTTCGAGTGTGTCTACTCGGTGGAAGATGCCTATCGTATGTATGGATTGCCCCATTTGAATTATTACAGCCAGGGCATTTCTTTATTCACCGTTGCTTATGCCAAAACTAAGGCCAAATGATGGAACAACAATTTAATCCTATTATTTGGATATGATATACTCCCACTCGTCTTCTATTTATGTCTCCGTTTTCTCTAACATTTTTCAACGTATGTTTGACCACCGATAAATTTAGTTAATCCACCGATAACAAACTATAAAATTTTATTTTTTAGAAACTACGCGTTACGGAGAATCCAAAAATATCTCACGCGATGTCAGTTATTGTATAAAATAAAAGTTATCGATTGTCAAAATGAGGCCATAAATAAGGGATCAGCGGTAGTACTCCTTATTAAGAAATAGAGACAAGTGCATTTTTGACCCTATGTTTTGGTTGAAAGTGCCAATATAACCTTGTAAAATCTGAAAGTGCAAATTCAATCCAATGTTTTGATCAAAAGTGTCAATTTAACCCTGACAACCAAATTGTGACCGGAATTCATTAAAATGACCATTATACATCTTTGGGAAAAATTGAAAAATAGAAAAAGACGATATTATTCTTTTCAAAAGTGCTCAAAACCTTCCACATGTCAATGTCAGTCAAAACAGTTCAATAGCGGTCAGCGGCGGTAATGTCTGACAGCCGCTGGTCGTCCAGTCGGCTGATGGTGGTCGGATTAGATCAATACTTTTATTAATAAGACAGGGTTATATCTGTACTTTAGTAATAAATATCTGATTAAATTAGCACTTCTTTTTTAAAAAAATAGGGTCAGATTAACACTATCATAAAAAGAGTGGGTTTCCTGACATGCTGTCTGTCCATAAGTTTATGAACAGTCCACGTATTTTTTTTACCTTATACATTGTTTTTATTAAATTACATACTAAATTTAAAATATATATTTTATATATTTTATATTTTTATATGTTCACATTGAAATATGAACTATTATCTGTTTTAACTTTTAAAATACTATAATTAAATTTTATAAAAAAAATTACAACATTTAAGGTAAAAAGTATAATGGACTGTTCATAAACTTATGGAAAACCCATCTTTCATGAGATTTTCTCTCATAAGAGAACATTTTTTTAGGAGAATCCACTCCTTTTATAAATACGTTTTCATTACAACTTCATAATATAATGTATCATTAATGTATTTATAATTTGTATGTTAATTTCTACTTCTTTTAAAAGTTTCGAATTGTTTTATGCACAAAATTTAAGACAAGTCCATGTGGCATCCTTTTAATAGATGATGACAGTGGGTCCACATAAATCAAATGAAAGGAAGAATTATGACCACATATTTATGACTAAATGTAGAAAAATTAGAAATAGAAAATTATTAGTGGGACGGACCAAAATGAAAAGTAGAAAGTTATTAGTGGGATGGTGGAGTAATTAATTTTCAATACTCCCTATATCCTAGATAAATTGGCACATTTTGACTTTTGGAAGTCAACTGAATCAATTTTCAACTATTAATATCTTTAAAGACGTGTGTAAAAAATATGAAAAAACAACAATTTAAAAATATAAATGATGATGAATTTAACAACATTTGACATGTTAATAATCTTGCATGAATAATAATAGAATTTAATGATAAAATTTGACTCAGTTTGACTTTCAAAAGTCAAAATATGCCAATTTATCTGGGATGGGGGAGTATACAAATTCAGTCTCCATAATGAAAAGTTGATTCTGTCCTTAGCAGTATCCAACTAGCAATATGTGTCGATTTCTAATTACAAAGTTACCGAATTTCGTAAGAAAATTATTTGCCGAAATTTCTAATTTCTTTTGGAAAGTATTTACCAAAGTTTCTTACTTTTCCAAAGAATGCATACAAATTATAAATATATTTATGATACATTAGATTGTGAAGTTGTAATGAATACATATTTATAAGTAGTGGCCTTTCCTCAACAAGGTGTTTTTTATGATAGTGTTGATATGACCCTATCATTTTTACATAAGTGCTGATGATATGAATGTCCTTGCGAAGATTCTGAATTGCAAAATTTTAGATTTGTGACTAAACGAGAGATTTCGCAAACCCTAGTATAACTGCACAAACTGATCAAAACTAGCCCTCGGGATCTTGAACAACTCGAGAATTGTAAAGCCAACTAGCCCGCATAATTAGTTCATAATTCAAAATTTTGCTCGTTAACTAGCCCGCATGATTAACTCACAAATAAAGGGTTTTTGGTCACTAAGTAACCCACATGATTAGTTCAAAATTGGTATTAATACTTAATTAACCCGCAAGATTAAGTAACAATGAAAATTAATGCTCGCAAGCTATAAACTCTAAAGTCTGAATTTTTGATTGATAATAATGTTGTAAAATTTCGTGGATGGCCTCCCCTATTTATAGGGTATAATTTGGTCAGTACAAATAGAAACTGAAAAAAAATTACGACAGCTTTAAGGAACTAAAATCATATCTAACTATAATACCTAATTTAAATCTAAATGATAACCATATTCATCCAAGTAAATCAATCCAAATATTGGATAAATTTTTGAATGAATCTAACTTATCTAAACCTACCAAATTTAATTCTAATCAAAATAAAACACCTAAATTACAATATTTCAAAATCAATTCTAAATATGAGCACACTACCTCATTAAAAACCCAATGGAAAAAAGAGTATAGTGTTAAACTTCAAAAAAAAAAATACTAAACTAAGAAAAATGTAATAAATGACATTTTGACATCTTATCAGCTGATTTAACCATGTAATATTTTACTAAAGCGTTGATCTAACCTTGTCTTTTTAATAAAAGTACTGATCTAATCTGGCCACCATCAGCCGGCAGCGGTCCGACGCTGACCATCGTTGACCACCGGTCCATCGTTCACCCTTGTTAACCATCGTTGACCGGTGGCGGAGCCTGGGGGTATAATGGTCATTAAAATTTTAGTTTTTAACCTATGAGTATTTTTGTCTTTTTATGTCAGGTCAACGTTTGAATTCTTTTAGTCAACGCCAGAATAGTGCAATTTGGGTATATCTGCACCATTTCTCCAAAATATAAGGTTAGATTTACACTTTCAGATTTTACAGGGTTATATAAGTAATTTCAAATTTTAATAGGGTTATTTATGCACTTTTTCCTTGGAAATATTTGGAGTATTCCCTTTATACACATATTATTATGTTAGATCGACTAATCGTTAGATTGACTAATCGTTAGCTTGAATCATTTTGTAATTGATGTAATCCCTCTGTCCAACTCTATTTACACCGCATTCATTATCGCACTATTCAATAAACATGTTTGACCGTTAATATGTACTTACGTATGTGAGCGGAAAATAAAAGGTGGATATTTGAAACTACATGTTATGACGAATTCAACAATATCATACGGAGTATATGGTAATATTGTTCTTCACATTTCTATTCAGATATGCGGTCAAACTTTAATAGAGTATAGTGTCAAAAAAAGTAAGAAATAGAGTTAGGACGGAGGGAGGGAGGGAGTAACTAATTAGGTGATTTGATGCGTATTTTTGTTTATAGCAACGAGGTTCCTATAGGTTTGAATTTTTTAAAAAGATGTATCGCAATGTATAAATAATTATATTTTCGCCCTTTAAGTTATTGAAATGAAATTTTTCATGATTGGTCTAACCGTTAGTCGGTCTAACATGAGACTTTCTCCCCTTAATATATTACACACTCTTCTTTTTAGTTTTTTTATATTGGCACATTTTATATTTTTAGTGATTTTATACACTAGTTCTACTTTTTGTTTTCTAAATTCAATTTCATTCACTCATTTCATTCACTTAAATTCGAACACCTAAACTTAAGTTGCCACTGGAACGGAGGGAGTATCACTATTTGAATCCCAAAGTAACCTCTTTTTCTTGGTCACTATTTAAATATTCTACTATTAATAATTTCAATTACGCCCTACGTCCCACCTCAAATTTCATAAAAATATTTTTTCACGTTTACCAAAAAATATGTTTCACCGTTAGTATATTTAACTATGTACAATAACGATAAATGAAAAATGAATATTTAGAAATTACTTGTTACGACTAATCCAATAACATCAGATATGACACAAAGAGATCTTATACGTCCCATTCCGGTTACTATAACATCATTCCTATACATTCCGCTAAGACCATGTACAATGGGGGAACCACTCCCAAACTACTCTTGTGGTTTCAGTTCATTAAATAATCAATTACTCTCCTCCACCTCAGCAATTTAAACCACAACTAAAACACTCCATTTTTTCTCCACAATGGTTCAAACCACTTAGAAACCACTTCATGGACCCCACTTGATTCTCACTATCATATTCATTAATTCTACCTTTAATAATTAATTCAAATAAATTTACCTAACAAAATAAATTTAAATATAAAATTTAATAATACACCTATAATTATTGAATTGGATTTTTTTTTCAAATCTCATTTACGAAATTAATTTCAATTTTTAAAATTTATTTTATGAATCATAATTAAACAAAAGAAACATATACATATTTTTAAAGAATGTAATTTTGATTTTTAAAAGATCCAAAAATTCATTTAGATTTTAAAAATTAAATATAATTTTTTTTGCAATTTTTTGCAATTTTTGAAATTTTCAATAATATAAAATACTTTTCAGAAATTTTAAAAACTCTCTTAAAAAAATATAAAATCGATTGGGATACGTGGCACTACCAGATTGAGCCACATGTCCCAATCAGCCTAATTTTTTTTAAAAAAAGGAAACAGAGGGTGTCACGTGGCCCACACATATGGTGCCATATGGCACCATTGGTCAACAAAATATGGCACAGGACAACCAGTCCCCATGGCCACGTGATTCATCTGACAAAGACAAATTTGGGCCGGTTGAAGTTTTTCAACCCTGTCCCGCGGGTTGAAGTGATTCAACCTACTAACCTCTTTTGATGACTACATGCCTATTTCTCTCTCTAATGTGATAAACTAGATTTTTTCTAAGGTCTTAACTGACAGAATCCAACCATTAATGGATAAACTTATTTCCCCACAACAATCTGCAGATATGAAAGGAAGGGACATTGCTGATAATGTGATTTTTATGCAAGAAATGACAAGGTTTTTGGATAATAAGACTAAATCACCTAACCGTGTGATTAAATTGGCTCTAACTAAGGCTTATGACAGAGTTAGCTAGTCTTTTCTTAATTCCATTTTACTTAAGTTTGGTTTCCACGTTTCCTTTACTTCCGCCATTATGAAAAACATTGCTCAGGCTGTATTTTCAGTTACAATAAATGGTAGACCATGTGGTTTTTTCAAGCCAACAAGAGGTATCAAACAAGGTGACCCTCTCTCTCCCTTTCTTTTAAATATATTCAGTGAATATTTTACAAGGAGTTTAGCTTTTGTTTTCCAGAATAATAAGATTTCTTATTTTAATTTTCCTTATAATGCTTTAAAGGTTTCACATCTTAGCTATGCTGACGACCCTGTCATTTTCCTCAAAGCAACGAAACTTAGTCTTATTAGAATTAAAGCCTTCTTACAGATTTTTGAGGAAACTTCTGGTCAAAAAATTATAAGATGTCTGATTTTTTTTATTAGTAAACATGCCTCATACCAAAAAGTTAACTAGGTTAAGAAAATACTTAAGATGAATCATGGTAAAATGCCTTTTAAGTATCTAGGTTGTCTCATTTTCAAAGGAAGAGTAAAAAACTCTCATTTTCAGCCACTTCTAGAGATCATAGAAGATGGGTTATCCGATTGGAAGAATAAATAGCTAACCATGGGGGTTAAAATGATTTTAATAAACAGCTGCACCTATTCCTTGACCCAACACATATGGAATGTTCTGAAACCCGCAAAACATGTTGTCAAACAGATAGAAAAGAAAATGACCAACTTTTTCTGGGGGGGAATCAGATCCAAGACCTAAAAAACACTGGAAAAAGTGGGATTCTTTATGCTATCCATCGATGTAAAATGGCATTGGTTTCGGATCAATAAAGACCATTATACATGCCTCATCTTTAAGGTTATGGTGGAAATGTCAGCTGGGACAAACTCTTTGGTCAAGATTTATTTGGTCATTAGCTCATACTAATAGAAAATCACAAAACTGGGCTAGGATTGTCTCAGTAAACCAGATGGCTGAAATGAATTCTTTGATTATCCATGGTCAAGGAAAATGCTCATTTTGGCACTCTAATTGGACAGGACATGGTGATATTTTTGATAAAACTGGCCAACTAGTTCAAGGAATACATGAAACATGTACAGTTGAAGAATTCATTGAAAATAAACAATATTTCATTCCTTTGCTAACCCAGTTTCTTTCACAGGAGATGATAACATTCTTGCAAGGAGCACTTATAGTTCATTAAAGAATGGATAGAATGGTCAGGAAACCAAGTTTGTCAGGTAATTTTAGTTTCAAATCAGCATATAATATCCGTGCTCCAAGTTCAGGTAATCTTAGGTCCTTAAAACACATTTGGAATCCAAGAATTCCTCTGAAAATTACTATTTTTATGTGGAGATTACTCAATGTTGTGCTTCCTTTTGATGATGTCCTCATATATTTTGGTTTCCAACTTGTATCAAAATTCATTGCTTATGAAAATAATGATTCTATTCATCACTTTTTCAATCAGTGTATTTTTGCTCAAAAAGTTTGGACTGAAATATGCAAAATGTACTCAATTCCTATCTTCAATGCGGCATTTATGGGATAGATTAGGCTCTATGTGGAACTTAGCTGTCCAGTCTAAATTTCATAACTCTATCATCACCATGATCCCATCACATACTTGATGGAATCTATGGAAGGCTAGGAATAATTGGATTTTTAATGTGATTCAAATGTCAGTGAGGGTAACAGTAAAAACAATTAAAGATAATGTCTATTATATGTTACTTGCCAAACCATGCTCTATTTATGCTAGCTCTAAGCAGAGATCATATGCTCCTGGTATAATCCCACCTTTAAACCTCCCCCTAAACCTAATTTCTCTAAGATTCTATGGGAGAAACCAACTCTAAACACACTAAAGCTAAATGTTGATGCTGCTTGGGTGGATGGAAATGCAAGTTTAAGTATTATAGTGAGAGATCATCACGGTAATTTCATTTATTCATCATCTTTCTTCACATATGCAGTTTCACCTCTGCATGCTGAATTACTTGGCATTGAAAAAGGTTTAACTTTGATTAAAACTCTAAACCGAAATGCATGCTTAAAAACTGATTACCTTACTGCTGTTAATATTATTAAAAGTCCTACTTATGCTGATTGGAAGATGTTCTCTTTAGCTGATCACATAGGAAGACTAAAGGAGCACATTTCAATATCCTATATTCCTAGAGAAGCTAACAAGGTTGTAGATTTGATTGCTAAGGAGGCACTTATAAGGAAAAATGACAAAATTCAGGAGATAGGAGATTTATCAAAAAAAACAAAGGGCCTCATTCTGTTAGAAAAAAATGACATTCCAAATTTAAGGATGAATTTTCCACATTATTTGGATGGATACTGCTAATATAGTTACTGAATTTTCGCAGATTTGGCATAGCTGGAAGGCTTCTAAACAAGATTGCAGATTCCTTAACTCACATCATTTTGAAGGTTTAATCTCAAAGACAACAAAGGACAACATAACAACCATATCATTTGGATGGTTATCGTTTCATTTTTGGCGCAACTACTGCTGGAGATTTCAATCAAAACCTTGCTAGTGAAAGGAGCCATTGTTTTCACTCTTTATTCTTGTCAACAACGACCACAAGAGCTACATTTTTTTACCAAGGCTCCTATAGAGAAAAATTCTCTTTGTAATAGTATAGATTATCACTTTAAACATTTTGTTTACTCTGATAATCTAATCCTTTATATTTTTTCATGTATCTTTTATTACAAACACAATTATGAAGTACAAGTCCGGCCAAAATTCGTCGACACGGGGTGAAGACGATATTATTGGAACACTTGTATTCCATAAATTACAAACATATTTGGATGTATATTTTTATTTTCTATTTCAGGTATAGGGATACCTATAAATACCCTACATCTCTATGAGATGTTTTAACCAAAAAGAAGAAGAAGACATATATAGAAAATAAAGCAGTTTCCTTTTTTCTAACTTGTCATCTAATGGATGAGATGCACGGATGTTTCAGAAGATTGTTTAGTTTATCTTCTTGATAATAATTACATATTAGTTACAGAGGAAAAAATTGAAAATTGCTAGAGAATGTATTTGTGGAGGAGATGAAATCACTGATATTCCAAAAGGATATGCTAGTGGATGATGAAGACATCAACGAAGTTTAAATCGGCTATTGAACGGCGGTTATGAACTGATGTCCCTGTTACCGTCATTGATCTTCGGTCTATGTTGTGCGGAGGTCGATAAAGTTCCATATCACGGGCAAAACGAAGACACTTGATGCACCGTTGTACTTTTTTCAACCGTTGTCGTATGTTACAGTGCCACAAGTGCCATCGTTTTTGTCTCGATATCATATCATGTTTCAAAAATTAGTATGCATCTTGAATTGCTAAATAATTATCTCTGATTTTGGAAATAAATTTGGTAGAAGGGGATCAGACATCGGGAGGCTAATTAGTTTATAAAGTGTGGTTCAAGTAGATGTCAGTTCCGAAATTGGAACTTATTTCGGTTTCACTTTAAAACTCACACAACAAATTTAGACACATGGTATATTATGAGGTCAGAGCATGTCTTGGAAATTGTAGTCAATTTCCCAATTTAGGAAGTAAAAGTAGTGGTTGAATACAGCGAGGAGCCTAAAGCATGATACTTGTTCATCTCCAAATCAAAATCATTTCCATAACACTCGTGCAGTGCTTTCAATCAAGATAAAAAAACAATATCGATAACAATGACTAGTGAAAATAATTTGAAAAGAACTCCATGTATTAATTTGGAAAATTTTAAAATAACCTAGTATTGAATCTAAAATTGACCAAAGCAAATGGTATCAAGTAGATATACTGGACATGGAGATAAAGTCATTCTCCAACTTATTGCATGAATCTTCAACATGTTGCATGAATTTTGACAACGGCCTTGGACTAACCCGATGGTGCTTCCATCACATTCAAACATACTTTTGGGAGGAAATCTAACTTATGACAAAAAAAAAACCAGATTCATTAAGGTAATAATTCCATGTCAAAATTAATCACTAGATCTCGAAGAGATATCAACAGCGTAATCACATGGACCGCATGAAAACCTACCTCGCATTCCATCCATAATGTGTTCTCATAATCCCGTGGTGCCCAATGCGAACTTGTGTTGGAACTATCTTGTATTCCATTGTAGGTATTTTTAATTTCTACCTTGTATGGCCTGAATTCCATCTGCACAAACCCAAGCAAGTAAATTTCACATTTGAACAATGGACAAAAAAGATCAAGGGTTTAAGATTTCTCGAAAATACTAAATTTTCATATAAATTGAAGGAATGAAATCCTATGGAAAAATAGATAAAAAGACATGTAAAATTCAGATATGGGCTGCTCCATTCACTTCACATTACATAGATTAACTATAAACGTACATGAACAAACCTTTTCTTTAGATATGAAACCTAAAGAGATGATTGAGTTCCTTTGAAATGATTTCGGTATCCTCCCTTGTTGATGAAATCAAAGTGGTGGTTTGATGTGATGAAGACAAATTGTATGGAGGAAGAATAAGTGTTTAGATGGGTTTGAGAGTTTAGGTGTTGGATGTGGTTTTGTTGACGATTCGAGCCACTTAAATATTCTAGAAATTTTTCCCTGACGCTGCCATCGTGCATAGATGGCGAAACTAAAATTTTAGAATACTCGAACATAGTTCCAATTTCATAACCAAGGCAAGTAATTGCCCAGGGTTATTAGAGTCTGCATTACGAAATCTATCGGCATTTCAGATACAACACTAACTCCAGATTTATATATTTAAAAAAAGAATTTTTAGAATCCAATCATTGATCAGTATCAGAAATTTGCTCGGCGGGTACTTTATTTTTAAGCGGCACCAGTTACGATTTTGGGACAAGTTCTCTAAACAATAGTGTTCTTCCTTAACTCTTTCAATCTCTCAATATACTTTGTAATTCCCCTACCACCACTCATTCTAGTTTTTCCGAACTATAATAAAGCGTGGAGTACGATGAAGAAGAAAGGTCTCTCATCTGCAATAGAAAAATAATAACAAAGCGTGGTCATGAGCATCCCCTGGAAAGTTCTTCAGTGTGGGGGTAGAGAAGCGCAACGAAGAATGACTACATTGTAAATGGATGGCTACTAAGGTGGTGAAACTTGACTATGTCTCTTAAATGCTTCAGATGCACCTTTCAGAGTTTAAAACTATGAAACTTAAATCCTAAAACTCTAAATCCTACTCAAAATCCACTGCAGCCAATTATCTTCCAGCTCGCAATCCCCACTGAAGCCAGATCCACCGCCACCTCCATGTAGTCCATTGCCATCACTTTTGGTTCTCCACCAGATCTCTCCTCCATCGAAGCCAAAGCCGCCGATGCCAATCTCGTTTTGCTGATGCCATCATCCTCTTGTTATCTTCATCCTTCTGGCGTGCCGTTTATCGACTCTGCTCAAATAGCTTCCTCGGCCGGTTTAGCCAATTTTGTTTCCGCCTTGAATGACCTTAATCGTCAGCTATTGGCCAGGCTATGTCTGACACTCAATGGAGAACATTTTTAATTAATTTTTAAATTACATAAACAATCTAGCAATATGTCATGTAAGTTTAATTTACCTTGGTTTCTTGACTCTGGAGTTTCATATAATATGACTAACTGTAAGGATCTTCTTCATGATATTACAGTTGTTGAATATGTTGATGTCATTTTCCCCGATGGAACCATATTTATATACAGTTTTTCAAAAAAGAACTCTCTATTTTGAAAATATGATTCTTCCACATGTTTTTTAATCCTTAGTGGCGTTGCATTATATTGTCTTGTGCTAATTTACTTACTAGGTTAAAATATGTATTTTCTTACTGGAAAAAATGTGTATATTACAGGAATTCAGTCGGGGGGGGCAGTGATTGGCATGGGTGAATAGTTGGGTGGGGTATATTGGATTCACACGATCAAGGATTTGCATCAGCCATCAACGCCATCTTTGCTGACTATCTCCGCCATCTTCAAGCTATCTGTTTTTGTCAGTCTCTAGCATCAACGATTTGGTTATCCTTTCACTTTGGTGTTGTCTTTTGTTTCGTTTATTACAGATAATCATTTTGAATTTAATAATCACGTTCCCTGCTATGTCTGTCATAGAGCAAAACAATCGAAGAATAGTTTTCCTTTGAGCAAAACAATCAATGATTTGATTTTTTTAATTTATTGAAATTACTTTCCCATAACTTTAAAAAATATTTATAATGTATTGCGATATATAAATAATTATAATTTGATGCTTAAATATTTTTTCTGATTGGTTAGACTTTCTCCTATATGTTTTATACTTTTGCTCAATGTTTTCTCCTAAAAGCACTTATTCTTTCCGTTCTTTTAACTTTGTAATTTTTTTAAATTTCAATAAAAAATTTTAAAAAATTATCACACTCTCTTTAATAATAAAATTAAATCATTTTTATACATTTATTAAATATTCTACCCTTCACACACTAGTTTCTGTACAAAATTTTACCTGGTTAAAAAAAATCAGATAAAGCAATCGTGCTAAACTTATAAGGAAGCCAAAGAAAGTGCAACCGGACTAAAATAGTAGCATATGAGATTCTTATTGATGGATAAGTTAGAGGCAAATTTTTGAAAAAGATCGTCTCTCCATAGGTTTATAAAAAGAAGGGTTTAATTTTTAAAATAATAGAAAGGTAAACGGTTTAGTTGTGATATTAAAATTTTACTATCCAACGTGAAATAGTTATAAGTTTATGACTTGATTAGTGCAATTCAAAATATTTATCTTGATTTCTTCTAATTTACAGTTTACACTTTGATCTTTTTATAATTTATGGAAAAAATGTCTTTCGAGAAACGAACTGGTAAGCCGATGATCAAATACATTTGGGTAGTTCTATTTGCACCACCCTTAATTATATTTACACCACCCTTTTAATAAGTTGCTATTTGCACTACTTTCATTAAAGTTAGTCAAACGTTACTATTTCTATGAATATATACATTACTTTTTGTTTGGATTATTTATTTGATTATTATTTAATTAGTTTTATGAAATGTGTTTAACTTTAAATTTAATTTCATACTTCATGTTTTAATTTTAATTATTTATTATTAAATAAATGTGTGATGCATGTATACATAACATATAACACACACACACACACATATATATATATATAATATCATAAGGGTCTAGTATAGTCTTGCCTTCTATACTCTCCTGTTTCATTAATAGTGGCACCATAAGAATGTTATTTTTTCCCAATTTTAGCATAGCTGTATAAATAATTACCAATACTTTCATCCCACAAATAACAAGATTGACTAAGAAATTTAATCACACACAAAAAACAATCGTATTGGAATTAGAAAGATCGTTGTTGACTGAGAAATTTAATCATGCAAAAAATTAATGACCCGCGTTGAAATTAGAATGATTATTGATGACTAAGAAATTTTATCACGTAAAAAGTTGGATTGACTCACATTGAAATTGGAATGATTATTGAATATAAGTGTAGAATTCGATTGAATTGTACTAGAATAAATCACCTGCACGTGTGGAACTATTGAACTAGCCCAGAATTCGCTCTGTTCTCTCTCCTCGCCTTTCTGTAACCTCCGCCACCACCAACGGTTATTTCCTCCAC
>JAULKM010000008.1:8522392-8536750 GCA_032355605.1 Rubia tinctorum
CGAGAGGAGGAGTGGGAGGGGGGAGAGGAGGAGCGGAGAGTGACTAGGGTTTCCGGCGATGAGAGCTTACTGGTGGCGGTGGTTCTGGGCAGGCGGCGGAGCGGTAGAGGCTTAGCGGCAGAGCGATTGGAGCTGTGGCAGGGCATAGACGGTGGCGGTTGATAGGCAACTGTGGATAAGAGGCAGGCGCTCGGTGGTGCCGGGTTTAAAGTGTTTGAAGTTGAAGAAGCAACTTAGGGTTTAGAGTTGAAGAAGAAGCTTGGGGTATAATGTTCATTAGATTTTTAGTTTTAATGTTAGGGGTATTGTTGTTTTTTCATATTAAGCCAATGTCTGAATTACTTTAGTCAACACCGGAATAGTGCAAATTGGGTATATCTGCACCATTGCTCAAAAACTTAAAGTTAGTTTAGCACTTTCAAATTTTACATGATTATTTCTCCACTTTCTCAATTTAATAGGTTTATTTTTGCACTTTTCCCAACAATCAATGTAACAAATTTGAAACTAACATTTTGATTTTAATTAGAGCTATTTGTCTTTTCATATTCTTTTTATATATTCACCCGGTTTAAATGAAAAGATAACAACATCCAAAAAAATCAAAAATTATAAAATTTAAACTAAGGGATGACAAATGGGCGTACAGGTCAAATATAAGTTGGATAAAATGGTACTTAAAAAATATGGATATGATCCATTTCGACACATTTAATGATGAGTCAAAATGGGTCGGGTTGAAACCCCCACACAACCCGCGAGTTGAAAATCATTTAACTCACGGGTCAAAAATGGGTAAACATGTGTGTTTCAACCCATATGGGTTATGTACCAACACATATAGGTAAAACCCATGGTTTTCAACTCATATGGGTAAACCCAAGGTCAACCCACAAACCCAACCCGCCCAACCCATATTTTTCAATTACCCATTTGACCCATTACCCATTTTACTCATACCCATAACAATTGACAATCCGCTTAACCCGTGGGGTACGAGTCTATTTTGTCACCCCTACTATAAGCCAAAGAGATTAATTATAATCTTCTAAACAAATCATTATTGACAAAACGCTACAAAAAAATATAACTAAGAATCCATGTGAGCTTGAGATTGTAGTAGTTTTCTCAATAAAAAATTTTGTTTGAAGTCAAAGGTACTTTTTAGTAGAAATGGAAGAATGAGGAAAATATGAGAATTAAATTTTTATAGAAAAATGAATATTGTTTTTATGATTTAATGCATTCAATTGAAATTGCATTAAATTTTCATTGCCTTTAATTTTTTCCTCTTTCTACAAATATAGTGAATGAAATTTTCTCTCATCAAAATTTCTATTTTAGGGAATGGGATTGGGAAGCTGTTAGAGTTGAAAAATCATAAAGAATCCCTATACTTAATGAAAATCCGTATTGTAGGAAAGTTGTTGGACTTGTCCTAAAGCAAGTAGAGAAACGGAGGGAGTGTGTTATTCTTCGTTATAAAAAATGCAGTCATTAAAAAGAAATGACAAGACAGTAATTTATCAAATAAAGAGGCAGGACAGGAGAAAAAGAAGAGAGCCGGTGGTGGGAGTGAAAATGACGGAAGAGAGGGACAAATAAGAGAGAGAGAGAGAGGGAGGGAAGGCGGGAAAGCTGCATGAGTTCACGTGGAGCAGCATGCAAATGCATTCCCACGTGGCCGAGCGTGGGGCCCATGACCTCGAACCCCTCGTGTGTTGACCCGACACCCAATTTGCAAACAATCATTGGATACTCTCCCCTCGCTTTCTCATTTGGAGTATTATTTATTGCTGATTCTTACCATTTCACCTTTTTCTTTCTTTCTTTCTTTAAACTCCCCCTTCTTTTTCTAAAGTTTATTTCACGCTCTATGCTTTTTATCCCTTTCTTCAACTTGCACTCTTTTTACACACTTTTAAAAGTCAAACCTTTCCCTTTCGAAGATGAATATTGGTTTTTTTAACACGGTTCTCAAATAAAATGAAATATTATTTTTAAAAAGTAAAATGAGTGGCAAAAGTTATATTGAGAGAGTAAAAAGTAAATTGAGTGAATGAAAATAACCTTAACTTTGCCACAAGGGAATGAATTATTGTTAAAATTGAAAAAAAAAAGAAAGAGATTCAATGTTAGGAAATGTTAGGGAAGGAGTACATTTTTTCCAATCATTGTATTCCTAATTCTTCAATTTGCCCTTTTAATCAGAATTATTAACTTTTGCAATTGATTGAGCCAAGTTTGTTAGATTAATAATACTCTCCTGTGTATGACACATCAATTTTAGACACAAGTTTTTAGAAGATGTTTATTGTGTGGAGCAAAATGAATGAAGAGAATAAAAAGTAAAATGTATGGTGAATATTACCTTAAACAATGTTGAATTAAAAATGTGTCAAAATAAAATGAATATTCCAAAATAGAAAGTGTGCCAATAATAGATGAACGGAGGGAGTAACATACTGCATCCTGTCTCTAAATATTGTGACACTTTCCTTTTTGCATGGTCTTTTAACATTGGTATCTTCCTTTTTTGAAAAAATTAAAATTGATTTCATTCATTCAATTTACCTTTTACTCTCCAAATACATTCTACTTCACCGATTTTACTTTTTAAAGAAAAAAATGTGTCCATTGACTTGATGCCAATATCTAAGGAGCAGAGGGAGTACATATGTTTAAATACCACTTTAATAAAAAAGACATATTACAACACTTATATAGGGACACTTTTTATAGCAGAGGGAGTACATATGTTTAAATACCACTTTAATAAAAAAGACCTATTACAACACTTATATAGGGACACTTTAATAAAAAGCATCCTACATAAATTATAATAGGATGCTTACAAAATTAAACGTCCTAATATTATATAACACATATTAAAAGTGTCTCAATATATATACCCCCTCCGTCCCAGCAGTAATGACATATTTACTTTTTCACGATCTTCAATGATCATGTTTGACTGTCAATAACTCTAACTACATGTACCGATTCGCATAATAAATTGATATGTTAAAATATATGTTAAGATGAATTCAACAATATCTCATATGATATTATATATATATATATATTAATTTATATTTATGGTCAAAGTTTACAAAATTTGACTTTGAAAAAGTAAATATGTCATTACTGGTGGGACGGAGGGAGTATATAATTAGAACATCACAAAGCGACCAAGTATCAAAACTATTAGAAGATTGATAAATGTCCTAATAGATGTATATTCATACGCTTATAAATTAAACGTCACAATACATATGTAATTAGGACATTAAAAAGCGAATAATAGGACGCATAAAAACAAACCAACATCTTATCTATAGAGTCACTAAATAAAGCGACCCAAGATATAAAGGGACTCGCGATAATGGGAGATTTAAGAAGCGTCAAATGAATGGAAGCGTTTCAGTAGAGATCTAGGAACACTTTTTAGAGTCCTAATAGGGCGCTTGTATTGTAATATAAAGTCCTCTTTATAAAATGTAAAATTACCCTAATAGTATTATATGGATTAATATTTATAAATGAGTACAAAGAGTAAAAAATCTCATATAAATATATAACATCACACTAATAGGATGATTAGGAATACTTTTCTTATCTGGACTAGAAACACAAAACTTGGAACGTAGATATTCGAACTGAGAACAAGAAAGATCCTTTAAAAAGATATCTGCAAGATAAAAGCCAGAAGACGCATGATAGACCTTGAGCTTAACGAAACCCACAAATCTCACGATCAAAATGATAATCAATATGCTTGGCTCTCTTATGCCATAAGAAAAAGAACACTATTGTTATAACACAAGAGTACGGGCGGCGCAGAAGATAGTACACAAAGATCTCAAAGAAGATTAATCATCCTAGCAAGTTCACACACAATGTTTTCCATAGCACAATCTTTTGATTCTGAGGTAGAATGAGACACTGTATGTTGCTTCTTACCACTCCAAAAGACCAAACTACCACTAAGGAAAATGACGTAACCATAAGCAGAACTCTGAGTCCCCGCACAACGTTGCCAATCAATGTCAGAATAACCAAGAACTGTAGGGATGTCTGGATTTGCGCAAAAAGAGAGACCAAAGTGAATAGTACAATGAATGTAAATAAAATTAGTAACAACTTGGAAATGGTATAAATATGAGCCTGCATAAATTGACTGATTGTATTATTTGCACAAGACAATTCGAGACGTGTAATCGATAAATTTCGAAAGGCTTACTACTAGAGCTAAGCAATTAGAAGTACATTATGATGAAGGAGCTAAGCATATGTCATACCTGTATGAAGAAGAATTCCTTGGTATACCTCACATGACCAAGGAATAAGCCATCAAAAGTAACAACCTCTAAACCCAAAACTCAACGTGCCCAAATTAGGGCTCACAAACTCACAGTTCACTCGCACGATGAATCTATGGATAAGAGCACCATTATTTCTAGTGAAAATGATGTCATCAACATAAACCAACAAATATAGTAGGGAGTGGCTCTTTTCCAACACAAATAGAGATATGTTAGAAGAACTACACATGAAGCCAAAACTAATGAGAAATGAATTGGAGAGCTGAAACCAAACACGATGAGCTTGTTTCAAACCATAACTAGCCTTGCATAGAAGACATACGTGATCATGTTTTATGGGATCTATATAACTAGAATGCTGCTCTATGCAACCTATTAAATCGAGAAACCATTCATAAAGACATTTTTGACATCCAACTGATGGAAATGCCACTTCCAAATGGCAACATGAGATAATATTGTATGAACCGTGGAAGCTTCAACCACCAGACTAAGGGTATGATCCTAATCAAAAAGGAAAGCTAGGAAAAGCTTTAAGCAACCAAGCATGCCTTTTTACGATCAACCAAACTACCCATTTGGAATCAACCACCTTGGCGGTAATCTAGTTAGGATCCTAGACGGCTAAACAATAACTCCAGGGCTCTGTCTGAATAAGTAAAGCACTCAAAAGACTACTAACTCTATAATATAAGTAGTTTTATGCTTAAGCGATCCTGTCTTAGAACGAGTTGTCCTATTCTAATGAGAAACCTATTGAGGAGACAAAGCATCAATATTAGAAGAAGAAGTCACACATAGAGATGACAAGCCTGCTTAAGAGAAGGCAACCAAAAGCAAAAGAGGTGGAAGTTTTGGTGGTCATGACAATTTATCCCGAGTAGCGTGTGGAACGTGTGACAACTTATTCACAAAAGCGCATGAGGTTTGTTGGACGTAGCAGCCAGAGATTGAGGATGCAACGGGAAGGCATAAGTTGTAAGGCACATAATCGAATCATCTAGGCTACCATCATCAACAAGCACAATTTGAGGTGAGACTATAGATGGCTACTCAAAACCTTCTGAGGCGATCGAGGAGGAGAAGAAAACGTACCACGATAGGTGATAATACCGAAGCTCACAACTTGGGATGAAATCAATGCCAGTATATTCTATTGGGTTGATTCCCAATGCAAATAGAAAATATCAATCTTTGACTCTATCTATGGAAACAAACTTCTTCTCCAAGTATATTTACTGTATACTGAATATATGGTAATTCTATTATGTTAAGACAATTATCCTAACATAGAATATGCATATTTATCCTAGTAGGACTTGGAGAAATTATAGGGATCAAACCCTATAAATACCAAGGTATATCTCTATTGAATTCTCAATATTCAGAGAAAACACTTTTGGTAAGACTTTGACATCTGAGATTCTTGCCTCAGGTAACCCTTGAGCACTTTGTTTTGTAGGTTTAACATTCAAGATCAAGGTTCGACCATCATATCATTGTTTGACACAAATTAATTGGCACACCCAGTAAGACCCAACTGTCAATAATCGAACACCTTCTTCAATGGCACCGTAAAAGATGAACTACACGCCGAGCTCCGTCAGCGTCCAACATGCTACCAAAGGACAATCCACCGACAACAACTAAACCAAAATCTATGACGACACTACTGGCTCATGGTGTGATGACTGAAAGAGCCTTCAGCTCATTCCCATAGTCGTTGTAAAAGTATCAACTGATTTAGAGGAAGCGACTGCCTAAAAAGGACAATATCCAGCTTAGATCAACAAAATTAAACATGTTCTTGCAGGCCCGACGGAATCCCATGGGCACAATAGAACCATTCAAGACTTGGGTCATAAGAGGAGTTGTTCATCCACCAATGAATCCCGATGAGAACATTGTCAAATGTTTGAATGAAACTTTCAGCGTAGTAGGGATCCAACCCAACAATCCCATTGTACATGGAGGAGGTCCAGGTTACACACATCCACATATACAGATGCAGATGCATCAGCAGTCCCTGATGCTATCATAGATGATGGTACCGCAACAGTACCTACCACACACATCCATTGGTGGGGGTTTTCCCTAACCCAATGGTGTTGTTACTACCAACCAAATCTGTATAGGTCGATCCAATCCTTGGTGGAGCTTATTCATCCCAATAGGTTTCCATCGGTCGTTCATAGCTAATCAATGGGTCCTCCCCCAGTCTTACCCAACATGACAAATGCCTCTGCTACAATATCCAGGTCCAGATCCCTATGCTGGATTGACATCGCAACCTCCAGTATGGGTGACAATGCCTCCTCATGTAGCACCATTAGGATCTTTATAACTGGTAAGTGCGACCAATACATATGTAGATAACTTATTGACGCATGCCCATGGACTAGTGAGACGGATCGAAGACAAGAAGTTCACCAAAATAATTACAGATCAACGAATCTTTGGTTATACCTTGTTTTTAGAACATTTGAAACTCATATTTTTTTTATAGATCATAGGTTTTGTGTAAGTGAATGAGATACTTTTCCAATTAGAGGGTTAGAATCACATTGCGTGATTTTATATCCTAAATCTTTCATTTGTGAAATGTTTGATGTTGGTTAGAGCCCTTCCATGACCGGGTCGAGGATTGAAGAGAAGATTCAAAGCAAGGACTATATCCAGGATAATTTCTAATGACTTATCATCAGGTCATGAAGTAAGGAAACATACACCCCACCATGAAGTGTAAACTATTTGATCTTTTCTCAAG
This sequence comes from Rubia tinctorum, assembly GCA_032355605.1. Classification (NCBI taxonomy): domain Eukaryota; kingdom Viridiplantae; phylum Streptophyta; class Magnoliopsida; order Gentianales; family Rubiaceae; genus Rubia; species Rubia tinctorum. The sequence continues at coordinate 8,529,485 of JAULKM010000008.1, forward strand.
GGAAAGCATTGGAATGATTTGAGTTTTTTCCCGGGGGACATCTCATTGATTTTTATGCCTTTGCCCAAAGCATGCTTACCACTTCTACAACTAAGGAAGTTCACCAAAATAATCACAGATCTACAAACCTTCAGCAGAACCCCAATAATGGGCTTCATTTATACCTTGTTTTTAGCACATTTGAAACTCATATTTGTAATAGATCAAAGGTTTTGTGTAAGTGAATTAGATACTTTTCTAATTAGAGGGTTAGAATCACATTACATAATTTTATATCCTAATTCTTTGATTTATGAAGTGTTTGATGTTGGTTGGAGCCTTTCCATGACTGGTCTAGGATTGAAGAGTAGATTCGAAGCAAGGACTAGATGATTGAAGAAAGGTCACTTGCAAAAGTGGTATAAAAATGGGGAAGAATTAAGTATTTTAGAAGATTTGAAGAGTCGAAAAGTTGAAGACTAAGGTGGAAGCAAGCCTGGAGCCCAGAAGACTTCCAGCTCGCAGACTGAGTGTTTATGCATAATGCAAGGTGCTCAATTGGGAAACTGAGGATTATGCAAGGATTTAGCTTGCTGTCCACGAGCTTTTGCTCGGTCCACGACACTCAAAGTGTGAGTATCTTCGGCCATGATATTCTTCTCAACTAAGGGTGCTGGTTGCAAAAATTCTGCATTTGTCCTAAGTTTCCTCCTTGGTCTCCCACGGATACCTGTGAGGTTAGGTGTGTAGTGTTATGGTTCTAAGTTATTGCCACATGTACATACCATTAACTAGAACCAAAGAAATGCCCACCATCAACAGAAAATAAACATAATCAAGTGATAGTAAAAACACGGCCAACCAATAAATAGCTCAAATAAACTAAAACTAGCAAAAACCCAAACAAAAACTACTCTACAAACTAAATACGCTAGCTATCAAATAAACACGGCCTAAGTCCCCTGAACGACACCAAAATTTTTCAAGCAAGCAAGCATAGTTGAAAACTTGCGTAATTTAATCAAAATTAAGATTTATAATGTTCTTGCCCTAATTATTCCTAAATACTAAAAAACTAGCTAATGGTAATTAAGTAGGGTGTCGTCCTCAAAGACAAATGGGTTCAAATGATCAAATCACATAGTAACACACATGAGTGTCACCAAGTGTGCGTGATAGTGATCGGGGAAGGGGCTGTGAGTTATGAACTAATTGCTACAACTATAAAGATAAGAAATAATTAACATGCTAATCTCAATACAAATCTAAGTATCATGATAAATGACCTGGGGGGGGGTCGAGTCACATGTTTAATATGGTAATTTGATCCTATATTCCTATTCACATAGTTACATAACTCCTAATCTATGCTTAATCACACGATATGGAGAGGTTGATTCGATGGGAACTCCCACAAACTGTCATTTACCGTTTCCGCGCTCCTCAAACTCTCACCTCTTTTGATCATAACTATAAGGTGCACACACACGATTCACCTCATAGCCCTCACTCTTGAGGTTAATAAATGCGGGAGTAGAATGACTCTCCGAGACCTCCACCGTGAACACCCACTTAAACCCATCTTGTGCCACTTAGAGAATTTTTATTTCATTAACTATCCTCTGAGAATTTATCCAACCTAGTTTGTCATAAATTCGGGACATGACCTTTGGAATTACCCTATATCTAATCCAACATGATTTAATTTACCGACTCAATTGCCCGTAGCTCAAGTATTATCCATAGACCAAACCAACTAAGAATTCTAGCCTAATCTAAACAAAGAATATACAATCATGCATAGTTCTCACCCCGAAATACGACCTTCACATTGGCCTTTGACCAAACCTAACAAAAAAACAAAATAGTCCCTAGTTCATTCCCGAGCCTAGCGCTCAATCATGCAATAATTTTAATTAGTAGTACATCCTATTCTTAATCCTGCATAATTATATGTATTAAACACAAGATATAATGATAATAAAGACATAGATAGGATGAATCTAAGAATATAACAAATTACAAATTAAACATGTTTAGTAAATACTCACAAGTACTGATCTACTCTAATCTATGAAAATCCATAACAAATTATAGATTAAATGACATAAACATGATGAAATAAATAGAGAGAAGAGAAAAGTACAATGGAAATATTCAAATTCGCTTCTTTTGTCCAAAGGACAAATGGATGCTATTATAGGTGGGAGGAGAAAGAAGAAAATAGTCAGCTTTAAAACCTTGATGAACACAGTCCGCACAAACCGTGCTCGGGTGTCCGCCACGATTCGTTTTGGACACCCGACACAGACCGTGTAGATCTAAACGGTCAATTTTTTGGGACAATGTCTTCAAGCCTTTTGAACTTTTTATTTACACAGACTGTGTAATTTTACATGGTCTGTTCCCTTGGGTTGTGTTCTTGGTCTTCCAAGTACACAAACAATGTAATATTACACACTTCATGTTCTAGGATTGGTCTCCAAGCTTGGTTATACTTCCCGAGCAGCATGGTTTGTGGCATATGAACAACCTCCGAGACCTTGCTCCAAACTTGGTTATTTTCTCCTCCCATTTTCTTTTAATCAAAGAACTCTTCTACCATGTTGCAAAGTGGCTTTCAATATATTATCAAAGTTTTGATCGAACTTCTATCTACTACCATTCTTTGAATGGTTTTCTCATATGTATGTTTCCATATAAGCACACAAAATACACATAAATCAATCAAATCATAGCGGTAAAATACGGTACACACTAATGCTTACAAAATATGGAAATTAGGACAATCAAACACACAAGATGATTCTAACCCCTTTATATAAAACAAATAATGATCTAACTAAACACCAACAAAACAAGCTAAAACAAGTGTTAATTGTGCTAAGAAAACATTAAAATACCGTCTCATCACATGGCCTGCAATTTGGAAGTATTTCCTGCTTCTGGACTAAAAAATGAGCATCTTCTAATATTTAATCCCCTAACTAAATTTTACAGACCATGAAAATGTGTACGGTCGGAGAGCTAGGGTTCTTCACACTTCTTAGCTCACCTTTTGCTTTGTCTTCAATCTTCTACAAAAATTTCTTCTATGACTTTGGAAGTGGCATTTTTTCTTATACCACTCTTTCAAGTGTCATTCTTCTGATAATGTGGTCTTCACTTCGCTTGCAAGCTTTAATCCTCAACCTGATCATGGAAGGAATCATCTAAAAAATCAAACACTTCACACATAAAAGAGTTAGGATACAAAATGATGCATTGTGATCCTAATCCCCTAATTGGTAAAGTACTCAATTATCTAAAGCAATTACTTTGTCAGTTGAAAAAGTTGGCTCTTTATCTACGGTAGGGTGCCGATCTTCCTCTTTGTTAGGGTGTTGATTCTCCCTTCTCTTTTTCCTCTTTTCCTTCTACCTAGGATTCGAGTTGTTGCGGCTCTGCTCCTTTTCCTTTGGAAGATCCTTCTTCTCAGAAGGTGAATCAACATATTCTTGGATCATTCCTCGAGTGAAAAATTTCTCAATCATTGCCTTCATCTGGTAACAACAATATCTTGTCAAAGTTATTCTCCAAGGTTATTTTGTTAAGCTGGTGGTTTAGGGAAAATGTTCCTATTGATGGCACTAGACCTGTTTAATGAGGTGCACAAATCAAATCGTGGCTTGGGTACAATAGAGCATTTACTTTACTTTTTTATCTATGTTTTCCATCAGTAATGTCATTATCTCTTTACCTTTTGGTGGATTTCTCCACCTTGGCGTATCTCTCCATGATGGTTTGCAGTTGTTACACCGTAGATGAACTGTCAGTCATATAGCTTTTCATTAGTCATACTATTTATATATCTTGAGATCATAATAGTGTCTGTTCTGTTGATAACATCTTGGATCTTTTCTGTGTAGCGTTAGTAGAAAGCCGTAGTTGACTAGTTAGGATTCTACTAAAGATTTAACATATCCATTACCTTCTTGGTAGATTTATTTAACTAGTACATGTGAGTAGGCTTCAACCCAAGACGTGATAGTCGATGAGTTCTCCTCTAGGAAAATTCAACCACTATAGGGATTTACCCTTAACGCATGGTCCCACTAAATTGCATATGGTGTTAGGGGGAATGTCTCGTGACGCCATGACTTGTTGATGGATTATCAAATAATTTCCAAGATCAAAATATCCATTATAGGTAGGAACATTATCCTGGAGTTCTACACCATATTTTAGAGTGTTCCCACTATGTTCAGTATGAACGAAGTTGAAGCTGGATGTTCCTATTTTCAATCATACACTCTATCTCTTTATCAATGATGTTGAGGATCATGTCATTTGTGAGCCTCTCTGGTATTCCACGTTGTGGTGTGAATAGGCGTTGTCGTCTGAGTCAAAGCATGTGTATTTAGATTGTGGTAAGATTCATCCTTGGCTATTGTACATGCACCTCTCCGAATGTGTGAAGTGGTTGGGCGTTCCCTAATTATTGATGGTTGACAAGTAAGGGGTATGTTGCATCTGATAAGAGACTTCCCAAGATTAAGGTAAACTTGTGTAGTTGAGATTGGAACCTACTTTTGTTATATTATCATATCATGTGTTTGCTGCAGGTTCTGAAATGTGGGTCCTTGTGTATGCATCTGCATTCATGGGAGCATCTGGATAATTCATTGTGCATGCGTATGTATATGAGCTTGGATCTGTATCTAGCTTTGTAAACCCCATTAGCAAATTTCATCCCATTCATTAATATATATGTGATGTAACCAACGTTAGGGTTTGGCTGAGAATGGGCAATAAATTAAAATTTCTTTGTAGCGGCAACATAATTACGTCGTTCTTCTACAAATATGGTGAAGTTCTCCCATTGTTGTCGGATGATTTCGTGTCTGATAGCTTCTTCTCTTATGTCTAATGATGTTATGATTGAATTTTTGACATCTTCAGACTCTTCCGCCACCGATACGGTGCTACTTCGATCATAACACAATTCACGATGGGTAGCGTGGTGACCGCAAAATCAATTGGTTAATTTCTCATGGGTGTTGGGGCGACTATTTTGGTTATTTGACAACTGTGGATCAGTTATCGTAGGTGGGTTAGCCCTTAGTGAAAAACTAGTTGCTCCTGAAGCAGATTCTATTTGTCAATATAACTTGAAATGGCTTCTGAATTTACATTCCTTATAGGTTTATTTTATGGAACCATTGAACAAAGTGCTCGGTTATTGACAATTGGGTCTCACCGGGCGTGCCAATTGATCCATGTCAAACTACAATGATATCCAAACAAAAAAAACTCTACGGGAATGGTCGGGAGAAGAAACTTTGATGTCAACAAAAATCAATCATCAAGTAGTGTCACAAACATCAAAATTGTCACTATCAGACACAAACATTCTTAGATCTACAACCTTATCCCCATTGGACTTACCAAAAATTGGATTGATTGAACCCTAAAATTTCACCTTCTAGATGGGGTGGTGGCTAGTCGAGAACGTTAATTGGCAGAGATTTTTACTTGAAGTAAAAGAGTTTGATTTGGATAAGAACTTGACTTGGAAGTTAGGGGGAATCAATGAAACTTATGGATTTTGAATTGGGAGAAACTAGTTGATGAAACAAATGAATTTCGAATTTCAAATCAATGAAATGCATGGATTTTGACTATGATTGCGAACACATATGAAAGGAGGGTAAGGAAGGAACTGTACAAGGAAAGAAATGAAATCATTCTTGATTGATGAATGAACTGTGTTCACACGCAAGAAAAGAAAGGAAAATGAATGTGGAAATATATTGTGTGTGTTCACGCTAGCATATACATGGCGGTTCAATTTTGAACCATCATGAATATGGATTTTACACGGCGGATCAATTAACAGTTCTGAATTTAACACTGCGGTTAAAACCCAATATTAACGTTTCCAAATTCAAAACCTCTATTAAAATGTTGTTCCACATAAATTTATTAGAACCGCCTTCTAACGGAGTCGTTAATGGTCATTCTTCCACTTGTGTATCATGATGAAGCATACAAACGTCTGCACGATGGTTCAATTTACAATTTAAAATGGCCGTTACAACCTGAAATTAACGGTTTCAAATTTGGAAACTCAATTAAAAGGCGATTTCGCATAAATTTATTAGAACCGCATTCTAATTAAGTCGTCAATGGCCATTCTTATTCTAATGTATCATTGATGGAACATAGGCTTTTCATAGTTTAGACATTGTGACGTTGAAATTCTAACCTTTGAACTAACTATCTTCCAATATTTTTATTGTGGATGAATGAAAGTGGCATACATTCACCCCACTCTACATTCTCTTAAACCTCTTCTACATATGTACTCTTTTCTTAAATTCACATTCACTCATTTTCAACACCAAAAAATAGGCCTTTCAGAATGAAGATAGTCATTACAACTCGTACTACAATCGCTATTTATTTCAAGGATTGATACTCATTTTATTTTTTAAAGTTCGACATTCTCCCTCCGTTTCACTAAGAGTGACACACTAGATTTAGGCTCTTAGATTTAGGTGAAGAAAATGAGTGGATAAAATTGAATATAAAAAGTAAAAAGTAGAATGAGTGGTTGATATTAAAGGAATCTTGCCAAAATGAAAAGTGTGTCATTTTAAAAAAATTCCAATAAGATAAGTGTGCCACAAATTGATAAACGGAGGGAGTACTAGTTTTAGTTTTTTTTGCAAGTTGAAATGTTTAAATATAATTGAGTGGATAGAGTAGAATGTGTAATGTTAGGATAAACAATATCGTAGATTAGATATGATTGAGATTTGATTTTGATTTGATTGATATGTCTAGATACATTGTACGTCTAGGGCTTATACTCTTTATATTCATTCTACCTAATATAGTACTGCTTATGGAGAGTTACTTTATTTATATGGTATTAGAGCAGCATGCGTTCTGATCCTGCGGCCTCCACTCCAAACCGCCTCCCTCTTTTTCTTCTTCTACAAGCAACAACCTCCTCTCCCTTTTTCTTCACCATGGACAAAAATTCTAAGCTTCCATACACTACCCTCTTTCATTTGTTCACCATCAAATTAACTCCCACAAATTATCTTCTATGAAAAAAAGACAAGCATTCCGCATTCTTACACCACAAGGTTTGTAAGGTTTCCTTGATGGCACAAAACCATGTCCGAAACTTCCTCCTTCACTGTTGGAATCCAATTCATCGTCGTCATATGCTTCCGTTACTGGTGGTTCTCCTGGTGGCACAAAGTCGGACTCCAAGGAAGAATATGAACGTGTTTT
>JAULKM010000008.1:8628681-8652616 GCA_032355605.1 Rubia tinctorum
AATCCCATAAATAAAGGGATTTACCTTATCTCAATTATCCCATAATATTCCATTAATCTAATTCCATAAATATAGGGTTTTTTCATAAAAACATAATGCTTCCATACGACTAAGACAAATATTGCTAAATCACCAATTTCCATAAACCAAAATCCGTCGCAATATTTGTTCCGCAAATCTGCTTTCGGCAGTATGTTCCAACATGGTAAGTTTTCTTCATTACATAAGTTCACAAATTGTCAATCAATTAATCCATGAGATCTCACATGACTTTACAATTTCAAATTCCACGGGGATCTCCTTTTTTGAAGAATTTTTATTCTTAAGGTACTGTAGTTTTTTGGTTGATATTTGTAGTTTTTTTCCCTCTCATGTTGATATTTTTATTATTCTGGTGAGGTATAGTTGATATGAGTTGATGTTTTTCAATTTATTTGGGTGATATAGATTGACATTTTTTTTCTCATGTTGATATTTTTCATTTTCCGGCCGAGGTTTAAGTGATAGGAGTGTATGTTTTGTATTGTATTTTTTCTCATTTGATGTTTTTCATTTTTTAATGAGATTTAGGTGTTAGGAGTTGATGTTTGTAACTTTTAGGTGATATAGGTTGATCTTTGTTGGTTTTTAAAAAAACTATTTGTTGATGTTTTATATTTTTTAGAGTGAGAATTTATACTCTTGAGATACGGTATTTTTTTTGTTGATTTTTTAGTTTTTCCCCCTCTAATGTTGATGTTTTTCATTTTTCTGGTGAATTTTTAGTCGATATGAGTGTATGTTTTGTAGTTTTTTTAGGTTATATGGGTTGATATTTTTTATTTTTCTCCTATGATGTTGATGTTTTTCATTTTCTAGGTGAGTTTTAGGTGATATTAATTGATTTTTGTAGCTTTTTTCATGATATGGTTGAAGTTTTGTAGTTTCTTTTTCTTATGTTGACGTTTTTCATTTTTCGGGTGAAATTTAGGTGATAGGAATTGATGTTTTTAGCTTTTGGGTGATACAGGCTGATGTTTGTGGTTTTTCTAAAAATATGAAAATTTAAGACTTGTTGATATTTTTATGATTTTCTTTTTTTCATGTTAATGATTTTTAGTTTATGTTTTGTTAGTTCTAATCGATGATTTTTTTAAAATTTTCATTGATTTTTTACTTGATTTTTAATATATATTTTAATGTAATTGTTTAGTTGATATTTTATGATTTATAGTTGAAGTTTTGATAATTGTAGCTTATGGTTATAATTTTCAGTTCGATGATCCTATAATTTTTTTGTATTTTTTATTTTTAAAAATATTTTTAAAAATTTCTTTGCAGATTGCAGCTAGCGGAAAAATGATGGGAAAAAATTGAACAAAAAACCCCTTGAAAAAATATTAGAGATAGGTCCATATAAAATAATCAGATATATGTCCTCGTAAAATTATTAGAGATAGATTCCTGTACGTATAATAAAATTAAAATTGTGTAAAGGTTGCTGTCTAAAATTTAGTCTCCCTCACATGTGATTAAGCTATATGAGATCATCTCCAAATACATGTGATTAAGCTATATACAATCAAATTGCGTGAGGATTAAGCATTTTTTACCCGTCCACGCTTTAGATAAAAACTAGCTAGTACATGATAAGTTTGTCTCTTGAAAAACTTTATTTTCTTAAATTATGGAATGATCAATATTTAAACAACAAATTAAAATAAATTAAGATAATTTTTGGTCTGCATTAATCGGGACATAAATTTATAACTACTGCACGTTGTATATAAATTTTTCATATTGCAATTAACACCTTTTACCTTTTATAATTCTAATTCAACCCCGTATTTCTATATGCCTATGGAAATGTGGTATTTCCCAAAATTTTGTCGCATGATATTAGTCTCTAATAAATAAATGCAATAAAAAAGGATTTAATGATGAAATAGTTTTTGAACATAGAACTGTCAATCTCTGATTCGAACCGAGAATTCAACCTGGACCCACACAAACGAACTCAACCTAAAATCCGATATCATTCTGACCCAAGAGATATCGATCCAAACCCAAACCTGATACGACCAAACTCAACCTAAAACCTGATTCTAACCCGAGAAATATCGACCATAAACAAGAACCTGAATTTGACACGATCGGAATCAACCTGATACCCAATTTTGACCAGAGAAATATCGATCTGAACTCGACCGGTGAACCTTAAGCTGAGATCAACCCGAACCCGTAAACAACTCGAACCTGATTCAAACCAATAAATCAGCTACATAATCTTACATGTAATAATATGATATCAAGTAAATATGGTTATGAGTCAAACTAATAAATTCCTTAGATATACTTATGAGAATAAATTAAATAGAATTTTAATTTATTAAAATTCTACAAATATGATTACGTAAAATCAACCTATAACAAATTTGAATGCACAAGGTTAAGTTTAAAGTGGACAAGTTCAGTTAAGTTTGCAAATGTAATGAATAATAGTCAAATAAAGAGAGATGTCTACGATTTTTGAATTAGTAATTATAGAAAGTCGACTAAATATTGATTTCAAAAATCAATTTGCGAAGGAATATAATTTTTTTCAAAATAAATTATAACCAAAAGTTACAAGGTACAAAGAAACAAAATTAACCCGATAATAATGCAGATGTAACAATAATATTATTGAAATATAACTTACACCAACTCGAATTTAATCGAGTAGTATAATAACCCGGTCCAAAATGAACCAATTTGAAATATATCTAAATCCAATATGAAACAAAGAAAAAAAAACACGATCCTACCCGAACAAAATTTCCGTACAAAAAATAACATGACAGTAACCCGACCCAAAAATAACCCGACTTGATCCAACCTAACCTAACTTAAGTATAAAAATTACACGACAGCAACTCGACCCGATCCAACAAATGAAAATTGACACATTTCACTCCAACCCGTTTCAATCCAAACCGTTTTTAACCCAACACAAAACCAACACCATAAGCCGAAGTAACGCCTTACGGAAATTTCATTCTGCAGAGGTGTTTATTACTGTAAGGAAATAAAGGTCACTAAACCACCATTATCATCTCACAACAATACATGTAGAAAACCGTTTACGCGGAACTGAGAAAGCATAAACAACAAATTTTTATGTTAATTTATAGTGTTATATACCATTATAATTTTATATACTCCATCCGTCCCATAAAAATTGGCACAATTACTTTTGGATAGTTATTTTATGCAAAATGAGGGCGAAGTGTTGATGGGAAATAAATGAAGGGTATTTTGGTAATGGAAGAGTTGACTAGTAGATTTAATTAACCTCTTGAAGAATAATATAGTAAATGTATAAGCTCACTTTTTCCCACATTAGTTAATAATTGAACTGTGACGATTTTTGTAGGACGGACGAAAATTGAAATTGTACCAATTTCTATGGTACGGAGGGAGTAGTTGCAAACATGTTAATATAAATCTTAATTGTTAGAAAGGGAAAAATAACCTTAACTATTCAATGAAAGTGCCAATATAACCCTATAGTAGAAATTACGGCATTGACCTTGACATCGACGTCGTGAACCGCGCTTAAAATAACAAAAATACCCCCAGACCAAAAACTGAAATTGTATGGACTATTTTACCCTTACCCACCACTGTTGCTCTACGCCCGCTGCCAACAACCTTAGCCTGCCACCACCGCCCAAAATCTGCCCAGCACCCTCCCTAACCCTAACCCCACCACTCAGCCCCTCCCCCGAATTGCTTTGCCCCCCATAGTTCAACTTCCCCTACCGCCGATTCACCACACCACCAATGCTCCCACACCATCGGACCCCCAACCCAAATCGCTATCACACAACCAGATTCATAGCCCCAACATGATTCACCACACCACCATCACCGCCACACCATCAAACCCAATTCGCCACCACACAACGGCACAACTTGATCAGCCCGATTCGATGCTAGAGGTCGGGATAAGAAGAGAACTGCACCAGTGATTCAACGCCGAAGGTCAGGAGAAGAAGAGAAGAAGAGGGTGGTCGGGAGAGGAGAAGGGGAGAGAAGAAAATGATCGGTGGGAGAGAAGAAAATGATCGGCAGGAGAGAAGAAGGATCGGAAGAAAAAGAAGGAGAGAAGAAGGATCGGAAGAAAAAGAAGAAGAGAAGAAAAGGGCGGTTGGGAGAGAAGAAGGAAGAGAAAAAGAGGGTCGAAGGTTGGATTTAGGGTTTAGAGGGGCCTTAATAGCCATTTAATATAATTTTTATCTTTAAGGGGGGTTACACAATCATTTCATAGAATTTGGGGAAAAAATTGCCCGATTGATTTTTTGCATTTTCATTGATTATCTTGGTTTATATTGACACTTTAAAATACCACGGAATTATATTAGCACTTATGTCATATATGAAGGGTTGTATATTATCACTTTTCTCTAATTTATTATAGCAAATTGACCTCCGAGAACAACATTGAATGTCCAAATTTTGGAGTACATGAAACAGAACTCAAAGATTCACATCATACAGATTGAAACTCACAAAAACAACTATTCAGAATAATTTCCATGAAAGCTTTAATAAATAAATGACACTCTTTACTTAACTAAAATCAAACACAATATATTAACTAATAAAATCAAACTTAAAAACATAATAATTCCCAAAAATACTAGAGTCAAGCCCATTTTGCCAAAAGTGACATGCAAGCAGCACCAAAAAGAAGAAAAATGTTGCATCCCATCAAAAGCTTTCCATTGTTCTGCACTTTAGGGTTCATGAAATCAGCAGACAAAAGGTCAACTAATGCCATGTAAATTAGTATTCCAGCTGATGCCGAATCAAATACACCCTGCACAATTAGGGCATTTGGGCTATTTTCATTATACACACTTGATATTCCAATGCCAATTGCAATTCCAATCGGTGTAGTAAGCGAAAAGAATACTGCCATCACTGTGATTGCTCGTCCTTTGAATTTGGCCTATACAAGAATTTAAAAATAAAATTTATTTTACGATGAGTTAGAAAATGATAAATAACAAAACCTGAAAGAAAAAAAAATACTGGCAATCTATCATCAATGCCGTAGTTATACTCAGGGGCAGAGCTACATGGAGGCTGGAGGGGGCTCTAGCCTCGCGGGACAAAAATTACAGGAATATAAGTAGTATTTTTTTAAAATAAAAATTATCAGCCCCTCTATATAGGAAAATATTAGGAAATTTTTTAACCCCCGCCACGTTCTGGCTCCACCCCGATTATAATTACTACTAGGGCCTTTTGCAAAAAGTGCTTGTGCCAAATTAACAAAACTAGAGGAAGTAACTAGGAAAATAATTACCATACTGAAATTCATTGTACCTGAGTTATGCAACCACCTAATCCAATGCCTTCAAAAAACTGATGAAATGATAAAGCTCCAAGTAAAGGTCTTATTGTTTTTGGACTATTGTTTGCACCCAATGCAATGCCAATGATAACAGAATGCACTATGATTCCCAGTTCCAAAACCTGCAAAAATTAAAGTAACCTTTCAGTAACACACGAAATTAATTTAATTTAATCGAAATGATAGACGATGAACAATTAATTAGGGTTTATGGTTATATAATTATATACATAAAAATATTATTGAATTACTCATAACCATGTAAGGTGCTGAAACTTATCACAATTAAGGGTAATGAAACATTTTGAAAGTGTTGCTTTAAGTGCTAAACATGCTTAGTTGGATCTATTGTAACACTTTTTGCAAGTATTACCTTAGGTAATGTTACACTTGATCTAATGCAACACTTTTTAAGATTTAGGTAACATTTTTCAAATGTTTAAGTAGCATTTTTCAAACTACTGTAACATTTTAATAACTGTAGCTAGAAAAGTGTTACGATAGCTATAATTTGAAGTGGTGTGATTTGAACTAAATTGAATTGAACTAAACTAAACATAAGTTTACTGAAAATAGAAGTAATACAACTCAACTAAACTAATTTGCATCAATTAATTTTTTGCTAAACTGAAGATTTGATTTGAACTGAATCGAAATTCAGATAAATTCCAAACACAAGGTCTAACAACCCTAATCTCATAAAAAAAAAACCATACCTGTGATATAACACGGTATCGCAATTGGGTAGTGATATTATCTGCAGGAATAGAACTATGGGCGTGGCCATGGGCAGCATGTGTATGAACGGGGAGTTCTCCGTCCCCAGCACCAGCCGCCACCGATCCCTGGTGGCTAGCCATCTCACCAGACGTCTTCTTAAAATGGGAAGTCGCATACACATCAACCATGAGCGTTCCAATGGCCGCAACCATAGCTACAAACCCCGTGAACGGAAAATCACCCCACGGGCTCTTGGGTAGACACGGTGAAGTTAAACTTTCAAATGCGTCAGGAAGGACGTGGATGAACCCCGTCGCTAAGATAACACCCGCCGCGAACGCCTTGATCAGGAAGAAAGTATTGCTTTCCGGATTGAGGGAGGGTACTTCCTTCCCTAGGATTGGGAGAAGAACGCCGATCAAACTCGCGACGAAGATCGAAGCTATGGATCCTAGTTTGTACTTGAGAGCCTTACTTTTATCGTGACCCTCGTCATCAGTGCTGCATTCTGAATCTCCAAGAACTTTGGAAGGCAACAATACCAGAACCAGAAGCAAAAGTGCCAAAACTGAAAGCAACTTTTTGCATGATCTCAACTTCTCCATCGCAGGTAGTAGAGAAGATTAATACGGGATATACCCTAATACGGGATATACCTGCGAACTCTGCCACTATGAAGAACGTGAGAAAGGAATTTCGGAAGCTTTGGGAAGTCCGGGATTAGGGATGAAGAAGTCAACTGTGTATAATCCGATTGACATTTCACATCATTGCAACATCCATTTATGCTCGGCTTTTTCTATGGAGGGTAAACTACACGTACAAACAAGGTGTGAAAGCAAAATACAGAAGCACATTGGGAGAGATTTTAATTAGTGAGAAGAAACTATGTCGACATTTTTAACAGTTGGTTTTTGAGTATAAGTCAACTTCATAGCTAGCTGTGTATCTGGTGGTTTAATAAGAAAAATATATGCTACATAATTATTGATTGACTTAATCAATTTAATTTACTAAACATTAGTGGGGCGGAGTTTTTAGGAGGCATAACGACCTCTTGAAAGGGCGTATATTTGTGTGAAAGAAAATATACAATTGTGCAAAATTTGCTCATGTTTATTCACCATATTTCAATAAATATATATACCAGAAAAAAATTTATGTGGGGGAATTGATTATGTGGGGGATGAGGGATCAATAAGATTTTGACAAGTGGCAAGTGAATGAATTTAAAAAATTCAAAAATGCCTATAATTTAATATTGACCTCGCTCACTTGCCACATATCAGAATCTTACAAGTCGCTCATCCCCACATACTTAATTTCCCCATATAATTTTTTTCTAATTTATACACATTAATATATTTGGAGGTTAAATAAATTTAAAAGTAAAATTAGGTAGCCTAACTTAGGCATACTATCTACTTGGAGTTTAAGTAAAATTAGGTATTTACTCTAATACATTCACAGAGTCATTGAGGTGAAGCGACATGAATATTTGACTGAACATATACAAAATGAGTCATGTCAACAGTTTTAGTGAATATGTTAGCAATATTATCAAGAGAACGTGCATGTCAAACAATCGAGGAACCATCATCAACTTTCTCTCTAACAATATGACGATCAATCTTGATATGCTTGGAACTTTAATGGGAGGCGGGATTGGCTGCCATGTAGGTAACACTTAGATTAATTATTAAAAACAAGAATGGACGGTGGTGAAAGTGAATCTTGAAGTTCCGACAACAATTGTTGCAACCAAAATAGCTCAATGGCTGCAAATTATATAGCTCGGTATTCTGCCTTCGAGCTAGACCTAGCCACAACGTGTTGTTTTCTGGAAGACCGGCTAACAATATTACCACCATAATAAATAAAAAAACCGTGTAGAGACCGACAATCATCAATGTCAGATGCTCATCTAACATCAGAGAAGGCAACAAGGCGATGGTCAGTATAGGGATGAATGATAAGTCCTAAATCAATAGTACTCTTAGCAAAGGATGTGCTTGACCGCGGAAGAGTGAAGCTCTGTAGGATTATGCATAAATTGACAAATACTATTTACAACATACAAAATCCCAGGAGTGATTGTAACATACTAAAGAACTCCAACAATGTTGTGATAAAGGTGAGTATCACCGTACTGGGTAAGCTGAGAGGTAAGCCCTGCGGTAGAGGCAATGGGTTCTCTTCCAACAGGTGGATGCGATCCAAAAATTTACACACATAATTCTGCTGAGAGAGCACAGTGTTGGACTTGTGAAGAGTCACTTCAATGCCAAAAAGTAGTGCAAAGGACCCAAATCAAGCAAAGAAAATGCGACATTGAACTTTCCAATGAACTCAGAGATAGAAGCAGAAGAAGAACCAATGATTATCATATCATCCATGTACACCAAAAGTATATAAGACAAGCTTCCCAAACTGTCGAATGAAGAGAGCATAGTCATACCTGCAAGGGACAAACCCATGATCCTGGAGAAAATGGCGAAGTTTGGTAAACCTCATGCAGGATGCCTGCTTTAGGCTATAGACAGCCATTCGAAGGAGGCACATATGAGACTGACGAGCTCTGTCAGAGAAATTAACCTGGAGGCTGAGATGTGTACACTCTTTTAGAGAAATTACCATTGAAAAAAGGCAGTGTTAAAACCACCATTCAAAATGACATTGTTAATGTGTTCAGAACCAATTGCTAAAAACTCATGTACAATTATACTACATGTACAACTCTGTAGCACTGGTTCAATTATAATAAAACCGATGCTTATAAAAACCAACACCGGCTCTATTAACTGGTGCAGAAACCTGGTCCATCTAGCACCCTCACAAAGGCACCTAGTTTTTAGGGGCCGAAATACCAGGTCCTACACCCCCTAATATCCGGTGTCTATGGGGGTATCTTTAAATAGTGAGGACATCACGTCTACGTATTTCCTGCCTAGTGGGTTAAGTGTACTCTATGAAGGAAAAATTCAAAGGGTGATACCTACTTGTCCTATGCAGTATCTATGACGTCGAAATAAATATAACACCATGTCAAACTCTATGTACGATGTGATTAAATAGACTCTTACATCAATATCTATTCATGTGGGGGTTGTTAAAAATGATGGTAAAAAGGTTGAATTTATTCAAATTTTGGGTGTGTTTTTGGTGGGACTCAAAATGATATGGGACTGGTGGGTATTGTTTTTGGATTCTACTTCGTGAGTAATATAAAATTGACTATTTTAACTCTAAAAAGGGATCAAGGGTCAATAAGATATGGATGCTCAAAATGTTAGACTTGGAAGAGAAATTTGGATGGAAATACCTTCACACAGAATAAGTTTCACAGATTTTGGACTGTCCAAAACGTGTATGGACCTCATGGAAGTCTATAGAAGGCCCAAACCGCATAATATTTATGGAATTACTTGTGTGTAATTCGTAATAGATTAGAATGAATATTGTACACGATTTATCATGTTTAATATGCTGAAAAATATTACGAGAATATTCCTTTCTTTTCCATCATAATTAATTCAAGTATTTTTGGAATATCCTTGGTGATTTGAGAATATTCTTCTCTAATTACAGAAAATCAGAGTATCATGTTTTCGTACATGGAGTCTCTTAGAGTAGTATAAATAGAGCCTCTAACTCAGTCAGAAAGCTCACGTCATTAACAAGACTCTTGGTGATTGGGGAATCATAAATGGGCCTAGTGGGTTAGTTTTTGTAAAAAAAATCATAAATGGGCTGGGTTCAGTGGGCTAATGTTTCTTTAATTTTTAATATGGATTTAGAGTGGGAGTAATTTTAATTTAAAAAATAAAAAATTAAACATGAAATTTTTTAATATTTATTTTGATATTGGATATGCTTGATTATTAAATTATTATTATTTTATTAAGTTAAAAATAATAATTTTTTAAATTATTTTTTTTAGGTACCCCCATCACCTGACATATAACCAGGACTTAATACATCCAAGTAGGTTTCTGGAACATGAACTACCAAGTGTTCCAAAAATAATGCCTCCACCCCCTGTGTCGATATATTTTGGCCAGACTTGTAGTTCACATTTGAATCTAGAGTTTGAATTCGAAGCAAGATTATACATTAGTATATTATCAAAGTAACCCAATTGTTTAAGGTTATAATCATTTCTATTATAAAAAGGTTTTGACGACCGAAATTCCATAGCCCAATCCAGATTCTCCATGAATGGCTTGAATGGTTTGATTGTAGTTCGTCCAGTGTAGGAACAAAAGAGCAATGACTTGGATCAGAAGCAAGAAAAAAACTGGGGCAATGTGATACAACATCATCCAGTAAGCAACATATCAGATGAGGTAAATTGGACCTGGTCTTCTAGCTTGAAATTGGTTCCCTGTTATCTGAAACCAAACATAATAAAACTCAGCAGTATCCATCCAGATTGTGAGGCATATTGATCCTTAAATCAAGAGTGTCATTTCTTTCAAGTTAGATCATGCCTTTGGTTTTTAGAGATAGATCATGTAAGATCAGAACTCTATCACTCTTCCTAGCTAGAGCTTCTTTAGCAATGAAATCAGAAATTTTGTTAGCTTCTCTAGGGATAAAATTAACTGGTATGATGTCTTTTAAACTGAGAATGTTATCAGCTAAAGTAAAAAGGTTCCGATCCTCTGATGTAGGATTATGTATCATCTTGACTACAATTTGACAGTCAGTTTCTAAGCATGCATGGAAATTCAATTCCTTAATCAGAAGTAAACCTTTTTGAATAGCTAATAATTATGCATGAAGAGGTGATACTGCCTTAGTGAAATAAGATGAAGCACTAATGAATTCCCCAGATAATCTCTTACTATAATCCCTAAACCAGCATGTCCAACCAACCAAGTAGTATCAATATTCACTTTAAATGAGTGTATATCATGTTTTTCCCAAACTACTTTAGTAATTTTGGGTTTAGGTGGAGGCTTTAAAGGAGGTATTATACCAGCAAGTAAAAAGGACAAGTCGGCATTATCAGACAAAAAATGTGGTTTGGCCAGTAATAGACAATATACATCATCCCTAATAGCATTTACTGTGGCCATTACTGAAAGATATATCCCATTAAAAATCCAGTTATATCTAGATTTCCATAGGTTCCAACATGTAATTGAAGGGATGACAGTGGTGATCATACTATGTAGCTTATAATACCCAGAGAAGGACTATAGAGATGCTAATCTATCTCATAAACTGAAAAAAAATTAAGAGTTGGGACTGAGTAGCAATTACTAATCTCAGACCAAACTTTATCTACAAAATCACATTCATTGAAAAAATGTACAATAGAATCTGTGTGATCACATGCTATACATTTCGACACATTCTGAAATCCAAAGAAAATGAGCACATCATCAAAAGGTAGTCATGCATTAAGTAATTTCTACATAAAAATAGATATATACCTTGGAATTATTGGATTCCAAATGTGTCTTAAAGATCTCATATTACCAGTACTAGGAGCAGAGATGATGTATGCCGACTTAAATCTGAAATTGCCTGATAGATTAGGTTTCCATATCAATGTATCTGGTTTTTGAGCAGTTATTTGAGCTCCCTGCAGGATTGTCAACATTTTCTGCGAAATAAACTGAGTAAGTAAAGGAATTATAGCATCTTTGTTGACAATAAAATCTGCAACAGTACATGCTTCAGGAAACCCTTCTATAGCCTGTCCAGTTACATCAATAATGGGACTCTTCCCTGTCCAATTTGATAGCCAAGAGGAACATTTACCTTGTCCATGAATGACAAGTTTATTCATTTCAGCTTTTAAGTTAACTAAGACAATCCTCAACCAGTTTGGGATTTCATATTAGCTACAGATAGAGACCATATAAATCCAGACCATAAAGTTAATCCCGGCTGGAATTTCCACCACAATTTAAAGGATGAAGTTGTGATAATAGCCTTTATTGATCTGAACCCAATGCCATTTTGCATAGCAAGATAGAATAATGATGACCATTTTTTCCAATGCCTTTTAGGTTTAGAATCTGACCCCCCCTCCCCCACCACCAAAAAAATTGGCCATTCTCTTCTCAATCTGTTTAATCACGAATTTTGTGGGCTTTAACACATTCCATATGTGTTGGGGGGAGGAATATATACAACTATTATTGAGAATCAGCTTCCCACCCATTTTTAGCCATTTATTTTTTAAATTAACTAACCTTGAGTAAATACTTTCTAAAAGCGGCTGAAAATAACAGTTCTTTATTCTACCTCTAAAAATATGACAACCTAAATACTTGAAAGGCATGTGACCATGATTCATTTTAATTATGTGTCTGACCTGATTAAGTTTCTGCGTTTAAACATACTTACTAATGAAAAAAATCAAAATTTTCGTGAAATTAATCTTTTGTCCCGATGTTTCCTCAAAAAACTGCTAAAAAAGCTTTAATTCGAATTAGCCTCTGTTTTGTAGTCTTAAGAAAGATCATTGTATCGTCAGCATAACTATGGTGAGATATATTAACTGAATTAAAAGACAAATGAAAATAAGCAATTTTTTATTATGGAATACAAAAGCCAAACTCCTGGTGAAAGATTCAGAAAACAGATTGAACAGAAAAAGAGAAAGTGGATCACCTTGCTTGATACCTCTTGTTGGCTTGAAAAAGCCACATGGTTTACTGTTGATCATAGCTGAAAAAATAGCCTGGGTAATATTTTTCCTAATAGCGTTACAAATCTACCATGGAAACCAAATTTAAGTAAAATACTATTGAGAAAAGGCCAACTAACCCTATCATATGCCTTAGTAAGGTCCAATTTTATCATACAGTTAGGTGATTTTTTTATATCCAAAAATCCAGTCATCTTTAGCAAAATAACATTATCAGCTATGTCTATTCCTTTCATAAAGGCTGATTGATGTGGGAAAATCAATATATCCGTTAGGGGTTTTATTCTTTCAGTTAGGACCTTTGAAAATATCTTATTTCTTACATTCGAGAGCGAAATAGGTCTGTAATCATCAAAAGAGGTAGGGGTTTGTTTTTTTGGAACAATAGTAATCCAGGTACTGCTAATTCCATTTGGGATTTCAGAGTTAGAAAGAAAATCATTAGCAACATTTAAAAGGTCCTGTGAGATACAATCCCATGATTTAATAAAGAACTTGGCGGTAAAGCCGTATGGGCCTGGGCTACTGTTCTTATTAAGATTTAAGACTACACATCTCAATTCCAGAAGAGTAACTGGATTCAGCAAATTATGATTTTCCTCTTTTGTAATAAGGGAAGGTATTTGACTAAGAAAATGATGGTAAAAATGACATGTGGATGAGGTAGATGAGTCAGTGAGAAGTACGGTATAAAAGGCCACAATTTCTTGTTCTAATTGGCAAGTTTCATCTATCTAGTTTCCTTGGCCATTCCTTCAATGAATGTATATCTTTAGCTTTTTGGACATTAGACTGAATGTTACCAAAAATAGATTTATTCCAGATTTTTAATTCTTTTTTAAGCCTAATCAGTTTGAAGTAAAGTCCCAACGTTGAGACCAATTAGATTAGATCACTTGTAGAAAATCCAGCCTATTAAACCATGCATTTATGAATCTAAATTGTCTAGAGTTTCTAGGAATGTGAGATCCTATTTGAAGAAAAAGGGGGGACAATGGTCAGAAGTTGCTCTATTCATGGTTTGGATAGAAGATGAGGGAAAAGTATTACTCCAAGCTTTAGAACATAGACCTCTATCCAATCTTTTAGAAGTTGGGTTTCCGAGTCTAGAGTTGGTCCATGTAAAAAGGTTTCTAATCGTATTAATTTCCTTGAGTTCCTTAGAGTTGATGAACTGGTTAAAATCATTTATACTTCCAATTTTAGGTTGAGGGACTTCTATATTCAGACAGGGCTGATATTACATTGAAGTCACCAATGAAAATAGCTCTAGATGTGTTTAGAGCAGTAAGGTCAGACCATAATATTTTCCTACCACGTCTGGTTCTAAGTCCATAGGTGAAAACAGCCTCCATTGCTATATTAAGCTGTGGACTTAGAATGTTAACGAATAAGAACTGATCATTATCTAAAATCAAGGAAACCTGTAGCCTATCTTTCCGAAAAATTCAAATCTGGCCATTATTCGCATGCATGTAGTGATTAAAATCTACTTTTTTCATATACTCAACACATTTGGAATTACAGTTCCTAGGCTCAATCAAAAAAATAAGATCGAAAGCATAAGTTTTAGATAAACTGATCAATTTGGATATCGAAGTTTCCATACCCCTAATGTTCCAGACCAGAAATTTAATTTTTATGGTTGTACCTATCATATTTAAGCAGACTTAGAGCTTTTTGAATATGATCTTAACATCATCCTATTTAGCTATGTAAAATAATTCGTCTTTTTAGGCTTACCTCTTTCCACAATTTTAACAATATTCACATCATCAACATTCTGTTTATCCAGGTTACTATGTAATGAAGATACCTGATCGACATTAGAGCTAACCTCCTGAAGGAAATTATCCAGAGATTCACATTCTGAGCATGAATTCTCCATGAGAGAGTTATCCATTAAATGTAGAAACATGTTCGTCACATGTCGTTGCAGAGAGTGGAAAACAAATCAGTGTCATTCCTTTGTTTGTGAGAAACTATGAACTTACCTGTATTGATCTCCATATCATCTTTAGCATATAGTGTTTTTCCTTTAGTAGGGAAAGTATCCAGATTCAAAAGTTCATGAGTGGGGAAATTAGCTTGGGATTGGTGCGAACCAGCATTATAAGTATCCAGATTCAAAAGTTCTTGAGTGGTGTGAACCAGCATTATAAGTAGTTTGGATCTCATCATTGTCACAGGTTCTAAACATATTAGGGCTGCTAGGATGATCAGGAGAACTATCCAGCAATACAGATGGTGGTTCATCGAAAATTTTCCCTGTAGTTTTCCAGATAAGAGCATGTTGAAGTTTAAATGCCTACATTGAGCTTTGTTATGACCAATTTTACAGAAGTGCAGGCAGTAGTCTGGAACATCCTCATATTCAATTTGGTACTTCTTATTAACCATTAAACTACCCAGGCGAATTGATGATTTCATAGGGTTCAACGTATCAATTTTGATACAGATTTTAATAACAGATGGGCGGGTAAGGCATTCAGTTTCAACATCCTTTTTAATAAAGGTACCAATTCCATTTCCAATGGATTCAATAGCTTCAGTACTATAATATTAAATAGGAGTATCATGAATTGTTACTCAACCGGCACAATAGATGATTCGGTGTTAGGGCAGAAATCTGGAGTCCATCTTAATATCTTCATGGTTGCTCCTTGGAAAGATCACGACCCTTTGATCCAATACCTATGGAAGTCTTCTATTTGCTCAAATTTGATGAGAACATGCTTAAAATCAAGACACCCTAACTGGTAGCGACCGACGAACCCAGCCGTCTTGAAGGAAGCTTGGAGTTGATCTATTGTAGGTATTCCTTTGAGAAAATTTTCCATTAAAGCATTTGAATAGTGTTCTGATAGCTTCTGGACATCGGCATCAGAGAATAGACAGGCTATCTCGCCAAGGTGTTCTTTTTTGGTTCAATTCCTGGGTTGTTTGGTAAGGAAGAGACGAGGGGCGGTGCTTTAGTTTGAAATGCAGCTAAGAATGATTTTGGTCCCCCCCCCGAGGGGGGGGATTTGTGGCCATGGCAAATTTCGGTTGAAGTTCCGGCAAGATATAGACGTTATCAGAGACGGTATACAAAGAAAAACAAGGGATGAGAGAGAAGGTTGCAAGATAAGGTATAGAGAGAAGGTTGCAATGAAAATGATTTAAAATTAATAAACTATTAGATAAATATAATTAAAGTTAACAATTTTAGAAATTAGTTAAGTTAATTATTTTGGTATATGGATTACCTAATATATTTAGTTTATTTAGTAACTTATAATTATTAAATACAACAAAAATAATAATTAAGATTAATAATTTTAGAAATTAGTTAAATTAATTATTTTTGGTACGTGGACTCCTAATATACTTAGTTTCTTTAATAAGTTAGAATTATTAAATATGGGAAAGGAAAATAATTAAGGTTAATAATTTCAAAAATTAGTTAAATTAATTATTTTTGTATGTTGATTGCATAATTTTCTATGTGATGTTATCCTAATTTTCTTTTAATAAAGAATTGGGCCATTAATTTTAGAAATGAATGTATGCATATATAAATTGGATCAAATACTTGGTTATAAGTAACTAGTATGACCCAACTGAATATTTAAATATGATTTGTGTGTCGTTTATTAAATAATGTAATGAAATACGGTTTACGTACTGTTTATAGCTATGTTGTAATTTATTTTTGATTTTATTATTTAAAATGAACTAAATTGTAAGTTCGATGAGAACGTTGAAGTATGGGATCTAACAAACAAGATGAGGAGTTTGTCAAGATTAGGGGGCATATCAGGATCATTTTAGTCGCGTGTATTTATCGCATTAATTTTTTTTATTACAAATGCATGCAATTGGTTTATGTGTGTGGGATGATTATAAAGTTAGTTCACTATTGATCAAACTAACATAATGAACCACGGCCCCAAAAGTAATAATGAGCAGGAATTTGCCTTTCAGAGACAAGAACACCCATTAAGCCCTCGATCATTGGTGACAGATTTCGCTAAAGCGATAGTGGCACTTTTAATCTCGATACAAATGCAGGTAGACCTAATGAAAGGGGTTTATGTTAGTTTTGGTTTCCTTGTCAGTATCATTGATGGGTCCTCAAATGTTGAGGCAAAAGAAGATAGGTAGTATATTGGATGTACTCTGTCGACCAAGAGTATTAAAGGGATTGCTTACCTAAAATCAAAGGAATTGAGACAAATGAAAGCATGCTTAAGACCTTGTGATTTTGAGGGTCTTGGAATTATTTTATTCATGGGACCAATTTGGATTAAAAAATGTTGAATAACTTTCAATAAGGCTTGTTTGCTTTTCTTCAAGTTATTCTGTTTAATCGGTTTTTTATTGCGTCATTTTTATTGTAGTAATCATGTATGACAACAAACAACAACTCTTCTAATATTTGTTCGATCATCTGAAAGGTTGAATTGAACGGCTTTCACTTGGCAAAGGAACTTGAGTGTAGTTATAATGCAAGATGAGAAGGAGTATGTCAATGATATTCAAATCCCTGATGCCAAGTGTCTTATGTTGAATATTATGAGTACAGAATTGTGAGGCAAGTTTAGAACTCAGATACTTACAACATCAACTTGGATCTCTGAGATATGATTAAGGAGCAGGCCAGAGGTTAGAGGTTTTTAGACCTGTAAGACCATTATTGATTGTAAAGTTGAGAAAAAAACTAGTGTGATCTCATGTTTTTAAACGATTGGATCATTTATAACATAGAAATACATGGTTTTGCCTATGTCTGAGATTTAGCCCGTGACATCTATCTCTATTCACTCTATGATGGTTTGAAGCCATTTAAGTGGAAATGAAAAGACTTTGACTAAGCTGCATGGGATGTTTAAAATAGCTAAGTCAAGTGCCAAAACTGAGGCCAAGAACAAGGTTCCACTAGTACCGAAGCAAAAGAGATTTGAATAAGAAATGGAAGAATTAAGAAGTGGGATAGAGCAAGACTAACCATAGTACTCATGCACCTAAGAAACAACATATTGCTAGGAAGCATGATGTTGTAAAGTCTGATAAGTCTCAGTACTTCTGTTGCAATGGAACATGTCATTAGAAAGGATATTTCCCCTAGTTCTTAGAGGACAAAGAGAATGGGAGAGTAGTCTCTATTGTAGTTATATATGTTATAGACAGTCTCTATTGATCATTCTACAAATGGGTATTGGGTATTGGGTATCGGATGTGGTTTTCTCACAATTTTCAAAAATGTGGAGGGACTAAGTAGGAGTTAAACTTAATGAGAGGTCAACCTTCAAGAGGGAAATGAAGCAATTGCTCCATTAACTGTAGGAACTTATAGTTTATCTATGCCTTTTAGGCTTACACAGGATCACATATAGTTATTTTGATCCAAGTGTTACAATAACACATTTACCATTTTTATGTTGTACACATAATGTTTTTATTGTAATAGGGAGCAATGGTTGTTCCATTTTAAATGGACGTGTTGTGGTTTTGCAAAATTAAACAATTGTCTTCATTTGTTGGATATGGATAAAGAAGTTTATGACGTAAATATCAAAAGGGCTGAAAACACATTATTCAAGCCCAACATACCTTTGGAGTTGCTATTTGGCCACAGGAACATAAAGCTCATGCAGCGACTACAGTGGGAGGGTACTGTGGATTCGTTTGACTTGGAGTTGATTGAGACCTGCAAATATTGTAATGGAAAAATGACAAAATTACCATTCATAATTATGGATGATGGAGCAATTGAATTATTAGGTCTTATTAACAAAGTATTTTTATAGACCAAATGTGTTCAACTGAAAGAGGTGGATTCATGACTTCATTAGATTCACCGGTGATTTGAGTGAATATAGTTGTCTGTTGATGTGAGGCAAGTCTAATTCTTTTGAGAAATTTTAGGATGAAGTACAGGGACAAATTCAGGAGTTTAGTGGGAGAATTTGAAGATTTTGATATCACCGGGGTTCTTCGATCACAGAACACAAGGGCGGATGCGCGGAGCAAACTAGCATCCAGCAAATGCGCACTTAAATAAGTCTGTACTGGTGGAGGAGTTAGCCAGTAGGTCAATCAATGTTGAAAGGATTGGGGGCAATACTGAGTACAACAACTAACTGGATGACATCTATCTGAAGCTACATGGAGTATGAAACGCTACCAGCAGATGAGAAGGAGGCGAGAACAATCAGGAGAAAAGTATTTCTGCACGATGTTAAGGGCAGTCTGTTGTATAAGAGGGGTTATACAGAGTCATAGCTTAGGTGTGCAGAGCTCGAGTTCAAAGCCACGGTTCCCAGAGAAATACACAGTCCATCATCCCCCCGAAAGTCTATTTACCCAACAGGACATTAATTGAGCCAATAGATCTGGAAGACAATGGCCAGACGATCATGGAAAACTTGGAGAGCTGGATGAGCCTAGATAGAAGATAGCATGGAAGGAAGATGCATACAATTCTTGGATGGAACAACATTACAACAGCTAGGTCAAGCCTATATCCTTGAAACTAGGGGACCTCGCATTGAGAAGGAATGAAAATAGCAGAGCCCATGGTTAAAAGAAGCTGGATGCAGAATGGGGAGGCCCATACAATATGGTTGAAGTTTTGTGGAAAAGAGCTTACAAGATGGAGATGCTAGACTGAAGGCTGATACCTCGCACATGGAACATCGTCCCCCCTAAGGAGGTACTATGCCTATATAGGTACAACTCTCAAAATATGGCACATGTATTCGAACAACTTAACATTTTGTAGGGTGAGACGGGATTTCTGAAGGGATCAAATTTTTTGTTAGCCAATAAGGGGTATGATCCTAAGGAAATCTCGGTATGCATCCCATGCTTTTGCTGTTTTTGAAGTGTCAATGAAGGAAACAGGGTGGCCGAATGAACATCTTCAAATGTCAAAGACCAAAGCTAAAAAAGTAACTCTTGCTCTAAAAGCCATCGAATTGCAGGTAGGGTCAAACAAGGAAAAATAATAGCTCCGGCACCACGATAGCCGTTGAGCGTCGAGCCTGACCCAGGTCAAAAATGAAACTCTGGCTTCAAAAGCCAGCGAATTGCAACCGGGTCAAACAGGCCAAATTAATGACTCCAATAGCACGATGGTCGTTGAGCGTTGAACCTGGCCCTGGCCAAAAATGCAACTCTGGCTCCAAAAGCCAGTGAATTGCAGGGCGGGTCAAATAGGCCAAAATAACATCTCCAACACAACAATGACCGTTGAGCGTCGATCGTGACTCGGGCCAAAAATGCAAATCTAGCTTCAAAAGCCTGCAAATTGCAGACCGGGTTAAATAGGCCAAAATAACAACTCCAGCACCACGATGGTCGTTAATCGTCGAGCCTTACCTAGGCCAAAAATGCAACTATAGATCCGAAAGCCAGCAAATTGCAGGCCGAGTCAAATAGGCCAAAATAACATCTCCGGCACAACAATGACAGTTGAGCGTCGAGCTTGACTCAGGCCAAAAATGCAAATATAGCTCCAAAAGCCTGCGAATTGCAGGCCAGGTTAAATAGGCCAAAATAACAACTCCAGCACCACGATGGTCATTGAGCGTCGAGCCTTACCTAGGTAAAAATGCAACTATAGATCCGAAAGCCAGGGAATTGTAGGCCGAGCCAAACAAACCAAAATAACAACTCTAGCACCATGATGGCCGATGAGTGACAAGCCTAACCCAAGCCAAAAATGCAACTCTGGCTCCAATAGCCAACGAATTCCGGGCCCATTCAAATAAGCCAAAATAACAGCTCCGACATTGCGATGACCATTGAACAACAAGTCAGACCCACGCCAAAAATGCAATTCTGGCTTATAAAAGCTAGCGAATGGCGGGTCGTGATCAACGGGCCAAAACGAAGTATCATAATGGGATGGATTTAAAATAGAATTTATAGAAAGTTTAGAAAATAAAGAGGATAATTTTTTTAATCTGAGACCGTCTCATAGCGAGACCAACAACTAATAAATGATATAATGAAGTTTAATTAGGAATGAATTTTCTAACATAATTTATAAAATGTTCAGGAAATAAAGAGAGATCTAAATGCAAATGTCATTTTTTAAAAGTTGTTAGAGTTAAAGAGCACATTGTGGAAACTTAACAATATATTATTTGCCATTTTGAGTAGTTTTCAAAATATGTCATTTTAGTTGGACGGACGAAAAATAGAAAACATGTCATTTTTCGTGGGACGAATGGAGTATATTTTCACCTTCATATATCAGATTATCTTATTTTATATGTTTACTATTATTCTTTTACCCATGTCCTACCCTTAGACGGACTCACATCGTATTTGCAGCAACAAGTTTCAAATTGCTTCCTGGTGTGATATACAAACCTATGTTCCAACATAGGATTAACCTAACCAAGTATGTAAAGTAAATGAAAAACTACACAGACAACCAAGAATATACAAACAAGAGCTGACACTAGAGATGCTAACTCCGGAACAAAGCTAGCAGCTACAGGATAGAGTGCACCGAGACCTCAAGAGGAAGGTAACACTCCGTGTTCTCCAAATGAACATAACTGAGTCCTTATCATCAATTTAGGGACGTCGATAATAGTACCTGCATAAAAAGTCACCACATTATCAACAACAAAACACCATCATTTCATGCGAAGAGAACAACACATTAGGTCTCTATTGTCCACTGGAATCACTTCCGGCCATGCTATAAGCTATTGACTGCATGTTTTAGTTGTATTGAAATACATGAGATCACTAGTAGAACAGATGCAGAAGTTCAGTTTCCGAACAGAATTCCATGAACACGTGCATAACCAGCATTGGCGAAACTATAAGATAAAAGGAGTGAGAAAGTGACATACACGAATACTCTTGCGTTGTATGAAGCAGCATATTTCCTTATAAGGCGTTCAACAGTGTACCATTCTGAACGATCTGATCCATTCTGATAACCAATCCTTGGCATATGGAGTGAAGCTTTTCGAATGTGCATAACAGCATATTAGATAATACGGAAGTATCACAAGAAAAAATAATTTAAAACATGCAACGATGTTTTACAGACAACAATTCTGGTAAGAGCTTCCAGAGGCACGTTCAATTAACTTTGTTCAATAAGTGAACGCTGAAAAACGTAACGAACCACAAGTATATTTGTAAATAAAACTGGAGCATCTTAGTTGATCAAATGAATGAAATTGAAATACGACTAATGGGTAAAAGTGCATGATAAGCTTTTTCCTACAACAAAAACAGAGCTCAAGAATGAACAAGTGAGCAGTTAACTCAAAATTAGAACAAATAGAGAAACTGTATGTTGATTTTCTTTTCTCCCCTTATTTGGCTATCAGAAACAAACGAAATAGAAATTTAATGTACCATAAGATATGTTAAGAATATGAGATTCTTGACCAAAGGGTAAAACGGAAAATAAGCTTTCGCCACTACAGACTAAAACTAATGTAACACTTTCCTTGCAACACTTATTTAAAATGTTACAATAGCTTATAAAATGTTACTTAAACTTAAAAAGTGTTACATAAATATTGAAAAGTGTTACCTAAATTTTAAAAAAATGTTACGTTAGGTCTAATGTAACATTGCCTAGGGTAATACTCGTAAAAGTGTTACAATAGGTTTAAAGTGTTCCAATAGCACCTAAAGTAACACTTTTACAAGTATTACCCTAGACGATGTTACATTAGACTAACATAACACTTTTTAAATTTTAGGTAACACTTTTCAACATTCATGTAACACTTTTCAAAAGTTTAAGTAACACTTTATAAGCTATTGTAACATTTTAAATAAGTGTTGAAAGGAAAGTGTAACGATAACTGTAATTGTAGTAGTGTAACTTTTCATAAATTTTTGGCGGTGAAACATCAATCTGCGACTTTCATAGTAGACGACACAACCTCTGGGGAACTGCTTAAGCATTTCAATGGATTAAGCCAGAACATGAAGTTCAAATCCTTAAATCTACTAAATTTTTATTCAACTGCAAAATTAAATTTCAAATTTTGTATATGTTTTAATTGATTAAATTACCATTTTGATTGGGTGTTTTTAGGCTAGAAATGGAATTGACTCGCATTACAAAGTTACAACTCAGGAAAAATGACCGAGGTTTTAAAAATTTCCGAGATCTAGTTGTGTACTAAGTTTGATCTCCACTTTCAGTCTTGTAATATGGAGACAGATCCTCATGATTTGATCAATCGATTTCCAGATGATATGATCCTTGTGATTTTATCTCGTCTGACGACCGAGAAAGGTGTGAAAACTATTGTGCTCTCCACCTGATGGGTGACGCTGTGGTGGCATACTCCTTAGATTTGTTTTTTTTAGAATTCGAGAATGAAACATGGTGGATTTTTAAATGAAAAATCCTCTAATAAACCATTCTGGAAGGTGTTAGGACCGAAACCAGAATGATAAAAAATCTTGGACCGTGACCTGGACTTGTTAGGGGGTATTTAGGTCCAGGACAAGATCAGAATACTTTCAGTGTTGGACCGGTTCACACAACTTGGACCGGATTATTTTATAATATAAAATTTGTACACAAAATTTTGGTGGTGCAATTTTTTGTCTTAAAAGATAGTAAAGTATAATTTATTTGAAAAACTCAGCACAAAATAATACTAGCCATCATGAAAAAAAAATCAAAATTAGCATATTAACTTAATTTATTAGACTTTAAATATAAATAAGAGTAAAATACAGATCCATTCGGTCCGGACCGGAAAAATGTGATTTTGGATTAAACTGGTCCTAAATATTGAAATGTCAAATTGCAGCAGGTTAGGTGTTTATGCAATGGGGCACACATATTGCACATAATTAGGGTCGTCTACAGAATGTATCATGTGCCCATAGTCCGCATGTCCGTCTGCCGGCTTGCTAAGTGTTTTTTTAAATGAACTTTTACCTTTATGATCATATCAAATATATATATATATATGTAAATATATATATATATATGTATGTGTATATATATATGTAAATATATATGTATGTAAATATATATATATATATATGTATGTAAATATATATATATATATATGTATGTAAATATATATATATATATGTATGTAAATATATATATATATATGTGTGTGTGTGTGTGTGTGTCTGTAAATATATATATATATATATATGTGTGT
>JAULKM010000008.1:8652716-8664766 GCA_032355605.1 Rubia tinctorum
AATTTAGCATAATTAGGAATGTGGTTTATAGAGTTTAGGAATGGAAAGTTTACCTCACATCTACGAAAGTAGATATCCTTAGTGGCGTCCTTGGTTTTTCCTTCCTTTAAAGCTTTTGGAAACTGTGGTTCCGGCTCATAGATGGCGAATTCCGCCCCTTTGGACTTCTTGTGTAGAGGGGATGAGATTTTGGGATTTGATCCCAGTCTTGGCATGAAATCCTCTTCCTCCACTTCTTCTTCTCCTTGATTCTCGACATTTTCAAACATCCAGTCAACAACAACCATGCCTTGGGGCTCTTTCTCTACATATTCACCCTTCAATGAGATAGCATTCACATTTGGACGAGGGTTGAGCTTCGGTTACAACGGGAGTTTCCCCGAGTCCCTAGATTCCACCCGACTCAAGATTTAAGTCATTTGGCTCATTTGCATCTCTAGGTTCTTGATGCTAAAGTCGGTCTTCTCCTGGTGCTTCTCATACTTTTCAGTACACATTGTCAACTTCCCAATGGCCTGCATGATCTCTTGGTTTGACATCCCCGAGCTTTCCCCTTGATTGTGGGGTCTATCACCAAGCCTCAGATACTGTGGTTGCGGTGATCTGTGTGGTTGTTGAGGAGGGCGATAAGGTTGGACATTCTGGCCGCCTTGTGCATTCCCATAATGAAGGTTAGGGTGGACTTAGTTGGCCGCCTTTTCCATTCCCATAACGCCTTGTGCATTCCCATAACGGACGGTTTTGGTAACCTTCGCCTCCTTGGTATCCCTGATACCCTTTATTTAGCACCCTTGGTTTTGGTACCATTGACCTCCTTGATAGCCCATAGTACTCACTTCTTCCACGTAGACATCTTGCAAAGTCGGACAAGAGTCTGTAGGATGAGGGGAAGAACAAATCTTGCAAGACTTGACATGTGGTTTCGCCCGGACTGAGTCATTAATGCCTTGACCATTGAAGTAAGATTTGTCACTTGGTCCTCAAGCTTCCCATGGTTGGACCAGGCACTTGCATTGTGGGGATTGTTCCTCCGCAAATCTTCTCTCGAGCTAAATTTTCCCGACTCCTCAGCAAGCTCTTCATAAAGGTCAATGGTCTCTGTAGCGGAATTGATCCCAAGAGAACCACCACATGCTCCCCTCACTAGCTGTTGGTCCTGATCAAGAAGACCATTGTAGAAGTAATACACTAGATCTCCATCCGAATAGCTATGGTATGCACAACTTGCGAGAAGCTTCTTGAACTTCTCCCAATAGTCGTAAAAGGATTCCTCATGCCATTGAATGATATTGCTAATGTCTTTCTTCAAAATGGCAGACTTTGATGCCGGGAAGTACTTGGATAGAAATTTCTTCTTCAACTCAATCCAAGAAGTGATACTCCTGGGTGGAAGATAGTGTAGCCAATCTCTTGCGGCATCTCTCAGGGAGAACGGAAATTCATTCAACATATAGAGCTCCTCATTGACCCCATCGGGAAGCATCCCACTACACACCATGTAGAAATTAAGAAGATACTTGTTGGGATCTTCCCCTTGCCTACCAAGGAACGATGGTAGCAAGTGAATCAACCCAGACTTCAATTCAAAATGCCCGCGAGCTCCAACCGTCGGATATGTGATACACATAGGTTGGTGCTCAAGATTGGGGTCCATAGCCTCCCGCATCAAACATACCAAAAATACGCCTAAATGGCAAGTGTGCCATAATCAAATGAGCAGAGGGAGTAAAACTTTAGGTTACCAGATTACCTTTTCATTTGTTAGTATTATGAAAAATGCACGCACAAAAACATCACTTTCCAAACGAAAGGCTATTGGACATTGGACAATTTTTTACTACTCTCATAGTTTACCTCATCTTCATCAGCACTAAGAGTCGGAGGCTACTTATCCTGAGGGTGTTCCTGGAACTAAAATTATGCACACTCTAATAACAAGCTTCAAGCTACCAAAAACTATACAGGCAACCAAGAATATACAAACAAAAGCTGATACTATTACTAGAGATGCTAACACCTGAACAAAGCTAGCAGCTACAGGCTAGAGTGCACCGAGACCTCAAGAGGAAGGTAACATTCCATGTTCTCCAAATGAACATAACTGAGTCCTTAATGTCGATAATAGTACCTGCATAAAATGTCAACACATCATCAAGAACAAAACACCGATGAGCACAGATAATTTTATGCGAAGAGAACACCACGTTAGTTCTCTATTGTCCTGTAGAATTACTTCCGGCCAAACTATAAGTTGAGTGTATATTGACTGCATGTTTTAGTTGTATAGAAATACATGAGGTCACTAGTAGAATAGATGCAGAAGTTCAGTTTCCAAACATAATTCCATAAACACATGGATAGCCAGCATTGGCGAAACTATAAGATAAAAGGAGTGAGAAAGTGACATACACGAATACTTTTGTGTTGTATGAAGCGGCATATTTCCTTATAAGGCGTTCAACAGTATACCATTCCGAACGATCTGATCCATTCTGATAACCAATCCTTGGCATATGTAGTGAAGCTTTTTGGATGTGTATAACAGCATATTAGATAATACAGAAGTATCACAAGAAAAAATAAATTAAAACAGGCAATGATGTTTACAGGCAGCAATTGTGTGAAAAGAGCTTCAAGAGGCACATTCAATTAACCTTGTTCAATAAGTGAATGCTGAAAAACGTAATGAACCACACGTACATTTGTAACTAAAACTGGAACATCTTAGTTGATCAATTGAATCAAATTGAAGTACGCTAGTGGGTAAACGTACATGATAAGCTTTTCCCTATAACAAAAACAGAGCCCAAGTATGAAAGAGTGAACAGTTGTTGACTCAAAATTAGAACAAATGGAGAAATTGTCAGAAACAAACCAAACAAAAATTATAAGATAAGAATATGAGATTCTTGACCAAAGGGTAAAACAGAAAACAAGTTTCAGATCTCATATCAAACCATAGATGTGATGTACTAATGTTGACAGCTTAACTCACTACCTGAATTCTGAGAAGCAAAATACGAGGCTTTGGCCAGGCAGCGGTCCAAATCAGGAGTAGAAATACTGCTTCTGGGGACCTTGCGCCTTGGATTATAAGACTGAACAACAGCTAAAGCTACCCATTGACGAACAGAATTACCATTACTTCCTTGACTGATGTCCTCTGAGGAGTATAAACTAAACTGTAATCTCAATAACTACAAAACCCAAAGCATTTGCGAGCATGTACTCAACATGAAAAATAAAAATGAATGAGTCATCATTGAAAGTGGCAAAAAAACTTCATGTAAAATCAAGAAAAAGTATTGCCTGAATTTATGTGAGAATATTGAACATGTTAAAACGTTAGCTTGAAACAGCAAGCAAGCCCTCCAAAAGTGTCCTTTCTTTCTTCACATATTCTTAAATGGTTCTTGAGTGCAAGAGATGCGTTGAACTCGGCCTTCTAAATAAACAAAAGATACTAACCTGTAATTTCGATGACATGCAGATCACCAAGATGAAGATCATTGAATTCTGAAGCTCTTTCATATGCAGCGGGAACAGAAGAGGAGAGTTTGCCCAATGCATCAAATAAACCTCCTCGACCCCAACTTCCGGAGGTATCCACACAACTGCAACAGAGTTAGAGAAATCATATTGTCTCTATATGTGAGTACATATATCAGCATATGGCTTTGGACAGATTCCACAAGAATGTGTATTTGAAATTTATGCATCCATTTACCACCACTTTCTGCCTATAGTTTCCCACTCTATAACAAAAAACCAAAAGGTACAAAATAATCATACTGCCTGCATACAGAACTAGGATCATGAACAGCAAAAAGACCTAAATTATTAACAAAAGAACATGTCAGATAATAGTGAAGAGAGAACAGGAAGAGTATTGATAAGTTTATTTCACATTTACCTAAAGATTACTGTAGGTTCCGATGGTGTAACATGTGAAGGATGAGTGCAATCCCCATAAACAAAATGAACAGAATCAGAATTAGACAAAATATCACTATCAGTAGAGGTAACAGGATCATCAATAGATAGAGAATGATATCCAAGTGCTTCCCATTTGGACAATTTCTTCTCCTCTGCCTTCTTTCTCACAGCCTCAGCATTAAGACGCTTTTCCTTCAGTAAGCCTCTCTTATCCTCTACCTCCATCGGTGCATCATCTTTAACTGGCAATACTTCTTTAAACCTTTCCACCCAAGTACTATATGCAGCCTCATCTAAGTCAGGATTATATGTAATGGACTCCGGACCCCCTGGGGTTGTAAGATTCACCCCACTCACCGTATCCACTGAATTGACCTCAAACTTACTACCATCATGTTGAGATTGTGGCTTGTCGCGAAACGCAATAACCTTTTCAGCAATCACAGTCAATTCAGTAATATCAGTGTCACCGAATTTATTCATCTCTCCAGGATCAAACTTATGCAAGCCGAATATGATGGATCGTAAGTCGCCATCTTCAGGTCCTGTTATCTCTTTCCCTTCCTGGTCCACAAGATCCTCTCCTATGACATTATTGCTAAGCAGTAATTTACGCTCAGCTCGGCGCATAACAGCCTATATTCATCGTAAAACTCAGATAACTCTACATAACAAAAAATGAGGTAGCTAGGGTCTTTAACTAACCTCCTCAACTGATTGTGCTGTTACTAAGTTTATCGATAAAACATGATTCTTTTGACCAATCCTATGAGCTCGTTGCAGTGCTTGCTTGTCTACCTGGGGATTCCAATCTTGTTCAAAGAATATAACCTAGATGGTGGTCGTTGAGAATGGATTTCAGAGATCAACACCGACAGAACTAGTTAAGCAATCTAAAGATAAAAACTTTAAAATGCAAAAGGCAAGCAAAAATAAGACAGACTTATTTACTTAATAATTTATACAGGAGTAAAACAATATGGGTGGCTTAGCATTTTATGTTTCACTCACTCTTCAGCCATTTTGTTATTCAGTTTGGAAGTACCATAATATTAAATTCTTTCCAACCATGTAAAAAGACAGAAAGAAGGTATCAAATAAGTTGAAATGAAATCACAAAAGTTAGAATCAGATTCCTGCCTGTAGCAAATATTCTGACTGAAATTCATCTGTTCTATCTTAATATAGTTAAATTAAGTTTTTAGTATGAGAATATGAGGAGTAAGAGGTGATAATACTTACGGTATCAGCAGCCACCAAATTCAACCCAACACCCCCAGCTCTAGTAGAAATCATAAACACAAATGCATTGCTTTGATCTGCTTTCGAAGTCGAGCTTTCTCCAACTCTGTTATGGCTGAAACTTCTTATTGCAGAAAATCGCTCCTCAGCACGGACGGAACCATCAAGGCGTTCATAAGAATATTTCCTTAATTCCAAAAAATCCTGTGATGTTGGAAGATAAGTGGCAGATTAGCTCCGACTTCCAAGCAGAAAAGCTTATTAAGTCCAACCAAACATCAGAGGACACTAGATTTACCTGTAATATATCAAGTGTCTTGGTCATCTGAGAGAATAAAAGAACACGATGCCCTGAATCATGCAGCTTCTTCAGCAATTGATCTAAGATGATTAGCTTCCCGCTCGCCTGATGATATAATTGACTGATAAGGTGATTCTCGTATTGCGCAACTAGCTGATAGATTTTAGGCCTTCATCCCCCTCCCATTAGAGAAGAACAAATGGCAGAAACAAGAAGATTTGTCCCAAGTCCCAACAAATGGTACAAAGTTCAACAGGAAGTTCCATGTCAATTAAAATTTATAAGAGAGACATAACATTTGGAGAACATAGCTAACCTGCACCAAGTGCTCTCCTTCTTCATATGGTTCAGGCTCAATTCCTGGAAAAAGGTAGGGATGACTGCATGCTTTGCGCAGCTGAATAACCTGTGAAATTGGAAAAATAAATTATTTACGACTTACTTGTAGTAAACTGCAGCAAAGTAAGAAACTATGATCAAAGAGAATGGGAAATTAAAAGACACCCAGTCCCT
The DNA here is from genome assembly GCA_032355605.1 of Rubia tinctorum. NCBI lineage: Eukaryota > Viridiplantae > Streptophyta > Magnoliopsida > Gentianales > Rubiaceae > Rubia > Rubia tinctorum. Next base: position 8,658,709 of record JAULKM010000008.1, read on the forward strand.
TGCATATTGGTAGCCAGTAGCACTAGTTTTAGAGCTCACACTAAATTTCTACTTTCTATCACCTTTATAGTCAACTAGGGGTCTAGGATAACTTACTAAGGCCTCTAAGTTAACTCGATACCTCAACCACTAACCCTGACTGTAAGAAAATTTGACTTACAGTATTTCGCAAAGAAGTGCTATTTGAGGCTCCAGCCGCAAATGCCACAAGCTTAGGGAGTTCCTTCCTCAATATGGACACATAGACCTTCTTCTGCAGAGATACCAGGGGTGCCATCCTATCAATACAAGTTAAGAATCTTCTCATAAACTGTGTCAAATAATAACAATATACAGTTACAGCTAAGCTTAATTTAAGCTCCAATGAATAAGTCATGGCTCGTTAAGAAACTAACACAGTAATTTCAGTGAGAGGTGGAAGCACAAGAGACCCAGACTCAACAAGCTTTGCTTTGGTTCTCCGAAGCATGAATGCTCCCAGTACATATTTCAAGCAAATCAGCTGATTGCGAGATATTTCTGAAATTTGGCCTGGTTTACAAGGACGTGAAAAATGGTAAGATAAAGGTTTCATCACTTTGACCTCAATCTCTTGCACAGGAAAAATATGGTACTGATATTGAAAGAGGAAAAGAAAATAAGTAGCTCTGATCCTGACCACAAGTCGAAGAGACGAACATTAGTATTCATTCCCAAAATAAAAAAATAAAAGTAAGCACTATAAGCTTGATATCTGTAAGCCGTATAAGGCCTTAAGTTCAGCACTTAGAGCTGAGGAAAAATGGAGAATCACGTATAAGGAATCTTTAGAAACAGGTCAGACAACTGCTCCAACAACACCTATAAAAATTAGTTGTATGTCTGAAAACATTATTCAAGAACATTGATTGCAAATTATGCAAAAAGTGTAGTATTCACAAACTGCTCCCCGAAAATTCCAGGCAGTAAGTGAAATAGCAAACAAGACATTACGTGAAGGGTCTCCAGCTTCCTTGAATGATGAAAGGAACTGTTCCAAGGTTCCAAACACTGAAGGCATGCAGAAGTGCACCAAAGCCCAAAGCTCAGTTAGGTTGTTCTGGATTGGTGTGCCAGTCATCAACAACTTTCTTGGAATCAAGAAACGTTCTTCAAGAACATTATACAAGACCTGTTAACATTCAGGACGCACAAGCAAGCTGTTAGATTGTGAGCATAAGCAGGCCTCCCTCTCCTAAATGGTTTCTAATTAAAAAAACTGGTTGTCAATTGATAGCAATCCACAAGAACAGGCTTTCAGTATTCCACAAAACACTCATTAGCGAAGGCGGACACACAAAATCCAGTAGTTTTGTAATTTACTAAAGAGATTTGAATTTGGCTGAACAGTATGAGAGGAAACTTAAACATTTTTGGAAGGGCTGCCAAGTAAACACTAGAATGAAGTACAAATCTGCCAAGGCCGTGCAGTGATTCTCTGCCAGAAAAATAGCAAAAGTATTTATTTCAATAAGCTACCGAGTTCTATGAGAAAGACCTGACTAACATTTTATCAACAAAAAGGCTAAAACTTAAAAGACATTGTTAACAAAAACAAAGAGCTTGTGGATTCTAAATGTGAAACTAGTAAACAGACCTAAAAACTTTAAGACATACACTGGAAGGATTTTTTAATCTTTGTGCTTCATCAATGATTGCATAATGCCATGGGAACTGGGATAGGAACTCCTGGTCGATTATTGCTATGTCAAACGTCGTCAGTAAAACATCAAAGGGAAATGATTGTACCTGTTAAATCCAATGATCATAAGGCCACAAGATTCTTCTATAAGTAAAAGAAGGTACATAAGGCAAAGGCTAGTGCTTAGTTACTTACATTAGATGATAATGGCTGGTTTTTCACCTGTTCAGACATCTTTTTGCGCAAATTGCATCTGTGTTCCTTATCTCCAACATAAGAAAGAAGTCTTATTCTTGGAGCATGATTGGCTACCTCTGACACCCAGCCATCAGTCACACTCAGAGGGCATAACACCACTGCACAAAATCATCAAACAAGTTACAAACAGAATACTTTGCAAGGAAAAAAAAGAGATTCAAAACAACAACATTACGGTAGAACCCAAAAGGCAGGAGCAAACTAACTTACAAAATGGTCCGGGAGAACCCCGCTGAACCTTTAGGTAACTCAAGAGAGATATCGCTTGCAAAGTTTTCCCCAGGCCCATCTGCCAGCAAAGCAAGTTCAATAAAGAAAGAACAAAGGCATACTCATTCATTTACAAGGACATAAATTTTTACTTCACGATTTCAGTGCATTAAGCCTGCGAACCAATGAAAAAGGTGCAGTAAGTGTATTCTTGAAAATATTAAAGAACATAAAGGTTGATGAGGGCAACTGGACTGGAATTTTACATAAGAGTCCTTCCTGATTTCATGTGAGAACAAAGCCTCACTCTAAGAAGCTCGAATAATTACATTAACCTCAAAATGTGACTGTGTAGCACATTAATATCATGCATTTTACCGCGAAAGATATTACAACTTCTACCAAGGAAATTCAACAGCATAAGTACCTCATCGCCTGCAGAAAATAAACACAACAAACAAACAAAACAAGAATCATTCATCAATTAATTTACATAGGGAATATGTAACTAGCTGTTAGTTATTACAAATAATTGTGTAAAATATGTTCAGAAATTATTATATAATTATTTACCGAGAATGACATTGACGCCGAGAAGGTAGCGTCTGATGAGCCACGAAACTCCTTCAATTTGGTGAGGTTTGAGCGCGGCCGTGATGCCAAGGTCGGCGAGATTGAGCGGAAGTTCGTCTCCGGAGGGTAGAGGATCGCCGTCGTTGATGCACTTCGCGGCGGCGATAAGTCGTTTCTGGTAGTTCATATTAGGCGGTTGCCGAACCAAACGGCCCAATTTTAAATTTTCATTTTGTTTTTAGAAGAATCTGGATTTTGCATTTGCAGTCGCGACTTTTGCAGGGATACGGACGACTTTTCGTTTTTCTCTTTTACATGTTTAGGCACAAACTGAATCACATTGGCTCCATTTGACAGAATTTTTAAAACTAGTGGAGAAAGACCTATTAAAATTGTTTATATTGGACTAGAGATGTCTTCTCTAGCCCTTTCTTTGATCGAAATCGATCAAAAGTGGTTCAAAAATGGCTTTTGATTGAGGTCTGAATCCAATTCCAAGTTTGGAACTTAGTTCGGTGGTTCTAAAAAAAACTACAAATCTAGAACAAGAATGAACAAAATCATAGAACAAACAACAGAGATTGAACATTAAAAATAAGAATCATCACAACCAAACAAAGTACGTAGATCTAATATCAAATTCAGCAAACCAGTTTATAGAAGATTTTCGGTGGTGGTGGATCTACGCAGAGGAGTCGGGGATAAGCAACGGCGGAGAGAACTCAGCGCAGCGAAAGGGCTTTCCAGAGGCGACAACACGGCGAAGAGGATGATGCTCCGGCAGAGGCGACAACGCGACAGAGGGGGACAACGTTCCGGCAGAGAGGGACGACGCTCTTGCGGAGGCGGCGACGCGACGGAGGGGACGATGCTCCGGAGAAAGGGGTCGACGTGGCGAAGGGGATGGCAGAGTGAGTGAGATGACTCTGGAGGGGGTGTGGAGTGAGGTTTTAGTGTTTATGGAGGCAGATGAGAGGGAAACGCGATGAGTGAGGGAGAGAGGGGGTTCCTAAAAGAGTTTGAAAAGGAGGGTGAGGAAAAATAATTCTAAAGCATGGGATTTAGGGTTTCCATTTATATTGTGGCTCATAAAAGGCATTTCATTAAAGACGGTTCTACAATAGAATCGCCCTTAATCAATTTTTACTGAAGACGAAAGTGTCTTTGATCGATTTCAAACCGCCTTTAAAATAAAATGTAGGACTTGGGAGGGAGTTCTGAGTTCGGAGCTCGATTCAGATCCTAATTAAAAGTAGTTTCTCAAGAACCGCCATTGATAGCATGCCTTTAATCAACACTTCTCCACTATTGTAAGTTGCTTTGCTTATACGCCCAGTCATTTTTTGTTTTTGGTAACTTGTAAATTAAGTGTTTTACAAAAAAAAACATATGTTGTTTTTGAGGGAAAATTAGAAGTTGGGATGGACCAACTTCTATATAAAAAAATCACACGTTATTTTCTTTACGTCTTTTCCTTATTTCCAATCATACCCTGTCGCGTTCTCTTCTCCACCCTTCACGATTGACATTACCAAATCTACCGTCTTCGCTCCATCAACCTTGTTACCCTCATCGTGGTAAATAGTTTTCGTTGACTTTGTTTCTTTTCTTTGTTTGCCTTCTCTGTTGTGCATAATACCCGAGAAAGAACAAACAAAGAAAATAAAGTGAGTGACAAAACACCGAGAATTTACGTGGTTCACCAATTGGCTACATCCACGGCCGACCAAGATCGGATTCCACTAAAGAGAACAGGCCAGAATTACAGATTTCCTACTCTCTACCGATCCTATCTCTTAGGGTTACAATAAAGGACGAGGCACTATATATATAGCACTCCCCACCTTAGGGCATGTGCAGTGGTAGAGACCACTAGTGGTCTCTTACCAATTAAATATATTATTTTTCTCAATCTCTCTTCCACTTAACCTAAGAGATCACTTAAGAGACCACTCCTTTTTTCCTCCACAGTGGTAAGAGACAACTCTGCACTATTCATGGAGCCCACTTGATTTTCTCTATCCCACTCATTAATTTTACCATTAACATTTAATCTAAATATATTTGTCCACCCAAAATAAATTTAATATAAAATTTAATAATACATTATAATATATAAAATGAATTTCGTTTTCCATAAATAAAAATAAATGGAAAAGGTTAAAAATAAATGAAAAACTAAAAAATAAACGAAAATTAAATGAAAAAAGTTAAAATTTTGAACGAAATTTTAAATGAAAAATGACATTAGCAAAAACCAATTATAACGATTAGAAAAATTACATAAACTACTTAAATATTAAAAATTGATCTAGTCCGACCAATTATTGTAATTTGGAATGCGAAATATTGATCTACTATGACCAATTATTACAAATAGAAAACCGAGATATTGATCTAGTCTGACCAATTATTACTAACATAATGCATGTTAAAATGGAAAAAACCTAAATATGGATGACGAAATCATGTCGACATCCTAATTTTCACCACTCAAATGTTGGTAAAGATGTTCCGTAAAGTCGTCTCTCAATTGGTCATGTTTACTTCTGCTCCGCAATTCCCTCCAATTTTGCATAAAAGTCGGTAGATTAGCATGTCGCTCTGTGTTGTAATACCAAGGAGAGTCGTTGATTTGGTCATAATCACCTGGTTGAACCTGCAAGCCATATGTGTCTCTTTCATCTTCAACTATCATGTTGTGCATTATGATACAAGCTATCATAATATCCCCAACATTTCTACATTCCAGTATCGGGCTGAGTTACGGATCACGGAGAATCGGGCTTGTAAAATACCAAAATCACGCTCGACGTCCTTCTGATAGCTCTCTTGACGCTTTGTGAAAAGTTATTTCTTCGGGTTATTCGGAGCCGTATATGCGGGCATAAAGGTTGCCCACTTCGGATAGATACCATCTGTAAGATAGTACTCTTGATCATAGATACGACCATTAACTTCATACGAAAAGCATGGAGCTCTTCCTTCACATACGTCATCAAACAAAGGTGACTTGTCTAGGACGTTGAGATCCTTATTTGACCCTGCCATACCGAAAAATGCATGTCAGATCCATGTATCGTAAGAGACCACTGCTTCCAATACAATTGAGGCGCGTCAACTTCTTCCCTGAAACTGACCTTTCTAACCCACATGACAGTTTTTCCACTCCCAATGCATGCAATCAATGCTACCCAACATACCTGGAAATCCACCTCCACATGCTACATGCATCAGGCGTGCAATGTCATCTTGATTTGGTGGTCTGAGGTATGTTGGCCGATACACCGCAATTATTGCTTTCACAAAATGAGACACTGTTTCCCTGACCATTGTTTTGCCCATCTGTAAGCATTC
>JAULKM010000008.1:8664866-8680911 GCA_032355605.1 Rubia tinctorum
TTATTGGCTATAGGTGGGGTGTTCGCACTAAATATAATTCTTATGGTTCTATTGAGAGTTATAAATCTTGCCTTGTGGTGTTGGGTAATCGTCAGATTAAAGGAACAGACTTTACCAAAAAAATTGCTCCTATTGCAAAGTTTGTTATGTTAGCATATTTCTTGTTGTTGCAATGATTAAAGGGTGGGACATTCATCAAATGAATGTTCATAATGCTTTTCTACATGGTGATCTTGGGGAGGAGGTATTTATGCCCCCCCCCCCTTCCAGGTAATCATTTACCAACCTCTGGTCTTGTTTGAAAGCTCTAGAAATATTTATATGGACTTCGCCGAGCCCCTCGCAGTTGGTTTTGCAAAATTGATCGAGTCTCTTGAGTTATGTGGCTTCGTACAGAGTAAGGCAGATTATTCTCTATCCTCTTTTACTCGTGATTCCTAGGAGTTACATGTTCTGGTTTACGTTGATGATTTGATTATTGTTTGTGCATCGCCTTCTCTCATTAATGAATTCAAGACATACTTGAGTTCTTGTTTTCATATAAAGGATCTTGTTACTCTTAAATAATTTCATGGAATTGAGATTGCTCGAAATCCGAATGGAATATTTCTTTCTCAAAGGAAATACGTTCTTGACATTTTATGTGATACTGGCTTGTTAGCAATCAAGCCAAATTTCTTTCCGATGGAGCAACGGCATGATCTCGCACGCACAACCGGTCCCCGGTTTCAGGATCCTGCGCACTGTCATCGATTGGTTGGGAGGCTAATTTATCTCACTATCACTTGACCTTTAGTTAAGTTTTCAGTTCATACTCTTACACAATTTATGCAAGAGCCACGTGTGGCACACTAGCATGCAGCTTTGCGTCTTCTTCATTACTTAAATGATCATGCATGTCAAAAATTATTTCTTCCTACTAAGAGTTCTTTAAATTTAACTGATTAGTGTGATTCGGACTGGGCAGCATATCCTATCACTCGACGATCTCCGTCAAGATATTTTGTGATGCTTAGTGAATCTCCATTTTCCTGGAAGACTAAGAAACAACCAACGTGCTCTAGTTTCTCGGTAGAAGCTGAGTATCGTGCTATGGTTGTGGTTTGTTGCGAATTAATATGGATTAATTCTATTCTTTGTTTGCTTGGTGTTGATCATTTTTCTCCTATGAGTTTATTCTGTGACAGTCAGGCTTCCATTCATATTTCTACTAATCCTATCTTCCACAATAAAACGAATTATATTGAGATCGATTGTCATTTCGTTAAAGATCTTGTTCAGTCTGGTGAGGTCGTCACACATCATATCGGCACCTCAATTCAACCAGCAGATATTTTCACTAAAGCGCTTAGACATTATCAGTTTCAGTTATTATTTCGCGAGTTGGGTGTTTTGGACTTACTCACTCCAACTTGAGGAGGAGTATAAATGATATTTTTTCAATATTCTGATTAGATTATTTTCCTGTTAGATTTAGGTAAATATGCTTAATATAGAATCATTTTCCATATAGGATTAGTTAGTTTTCTTTTTCATATAGAATTAGGTAGTTTCCTTTTCCTTTTCCTGTTAGTCTTTAGTTTTATAATCACCCAATTGTATTTCACTTATAAGCTAACCGGTTTTTTAGTGTTTGGTAAAAATTTTTAAAAAAGGCTTACTTCCTTTGCTATTTTTAGGAAAAAATAGAAGTTGGTCTTCTCCTAATTTTAAAATAAATAATATTTGCTTATAACTACAGTTCCACCAAACACACACGATTTCTATTTCTTAAAATATTTTAATTTTTACAGTATAATATTTTGAGAAAAGTGCATGTATAACCCTATATCATTCACATATGTGCAAATATAATGAGAGTGCAAATATAACCATAGATAATAATTGAAAGTACAAATATGACCCTTTTCGGTAACTTTCAGCCAGAATTTTATGAAAAGTCATTTTTGCCCTTCTGAAAAAATATATAATAGGAAATAACATTATTCGCCGCACCACTGCCATAACAGGTAGGGTTATATCAGCACATTCCTAAAACTGATAGGGTTATATCAGTACATTCCTAAAAATAACATGGTTATATCAGCACATTCCTAAAACTTATAGGGTTACATCAGCACATTTGTAAAAAATATAGAGTTATATCAGCACATACTATAAAAATAAAGTGTCATATTAGTACAAAATCAATGTCGCACGCAACCGTCATTTCAACCTCTTCTACTGATTGTCAACGTTCCAGAGTGTGATTCTAGTGGTGAAGAAAGAGTTTTGGTGAGGTTGACGTAACAAATGTTGAAATGGAGGTGCAAGAACCTTTCAAAAATGGTATCTTCATCCAAAATACCCCTTAATTCACTAGATTGATGCGATGTTGAGTTTGGTTCTGTGATTTTATTTTTGCTTCTCTTCACATGAACAGAGATAGGTATATATGGTATAAAATATAAAGGATTTTTTATGATATTTTGTTATTTTTGTTGAGTTTAGTCCTGATTGATGATTGGATGACCTTTGGCATTGTTTGTGTAGTTTTTATTTTGTTGTGTTCTCCGACCTAGGATTTTTTATGTTGATGGGTTTTTAATTTTCTAATTGCACTGATAAAATCCTAATTTTTTTACGAATGTGTTGATATAAACCTACCCCTTCTGTCCCATCCATATCTAGACACTTTCCATAAATATATGTCCCACCCATTTCTGCACACTTTCCAATTTTAGAAATTTTTTATAAGTAAAAAAGACATATAAACTCTTAAAACAATTCAATATTACTCACAAAACCCTAACCTACCCTCTCCCACCCCTCCTAACTTCACCCTCTCAAGTACTTAAAATCTACTTTCCTCTCCTCTCATCCGATTTCTTCGATTTCACACACACACAAATTTACTCTCTGCCTGATACCTCAGCCACTATAGGGCGGAAAACTCAATCGTAGGTGAGGTGTCCGCTATGGAGATAGTATTTGGGTTCTGGGTTCTGGGTTCTGGGTTCCGCTGTGGATATATGTTCTTCCATCGTGGGGATGGGTTCTGCCGCCGTGGAGATGGAAGCGGTGGCAGAGATGGGTTATGGGTGTCTGATTATCAGCGACTGCATTTCCATATGGCTATAACATGACGGAGATGGCAATGAGGGACATGAGTTTCTGGGTATCTGAAAATCGGCGGAGATGGGTTACTGATAATTTTCCCTGATTTTCTAATTTTTTATGGAGTTTGGGTTTGTGATTATTGTTTGAGTTTGGATTTTTGGGTTTGTTGTTTTGGTTGCTATTTTCGTCAGTTTCTTCGTTTCAGAAACGGTGGTGGAATTTGCAGAGGTTGTGTTGTTCCAGTGGTAGAGGTGAATGGCATTTAAGACTTTTTCCCTCTTGCAAAAAAGTCTCAACCATTTCTCTCTCTGCAGATACGGCTGGGACAGAGGGAGTATATGTTTTTAAAATGTGCTGATATAACCCTATCAATTTTTATAATGTGTTTATATAACCCTACATGATCTGGATGTGGTCAGGCGGCGGGTAAGGGTATAATTGTGCACTTAAATTTAGTTTTTGGTCCAAGGGCATTTTGTCATTTTTACGGGGTGAACGCTAGATTTTTCACCAGAGGGTTATATTTGCACTTTCATCAACTAGTTCTGGTTATTTTTGTAATTTTATTTGTCTGAGACTTATATTTGCTCCTACCCAAGTATATACGGTCATATTTGTATATATCCTAATATTCTATTATTCTAGCTCCTATAAAATAGCAGATAAAAAATAGAGTAAAGTGCTAAAATAACTCTGACTTTAGCCTGAAAGTGCCAATATAACCCTGCAATTTCAGAATGTGCCAAAATAGCTCTCGACTCCACTAACTTTTTAGTCAACCAGTTTATGACCGGATTTTGTTGAAAAGACCATTTTGCCCTTATAAAAAGAAAAAATATCAAATTCAAATGGTTTCTTTCACGCTAATGGCTTCCTTTCTTTGGCCTTCGCATCAAAACTATCGGCCCAGTTGAATCAAAATTCCCGGTTGACTTTCTAATCATGATTTGGGTTAATCAAGATCAAGAAAAACTCTGAACATCAAAATTCCTTTATGGCCCTCGCATCAAAATTGTTTCTCGAAAATTTTGTTTCCTCCGCCTCCGAAACCAAGGCACCGGAGGGAACCCACTTGAACGGGAGCAACACCCATGGAAGAAAAGCAACAAATTTGGGGTATGGGTATGGAGAGCTTCAGATTTGGGGTATGGATTTTCAGATTGTGTCTCTGAAAACCTCAAATTGACGCGGAATATTCTAAACCTATTATAGGTGTTTCTGGGTTTAGGGAGAATGTTTCGAACCAGGGAAAGGTGTTTCTGGTTCAGGGGAATGTGGATTCAAGGTGGTGGTTGATGGCGGAGCATGGGGGTTCGTTTGGAGGTGACTAGAGGCAGGTTGAGGGTGGTTGGGTGCGTTTTGAGGTGACTGGAGGGTGCGTTTTGAGATGACCGAGGGAGGTGGAGGGTGGCAGGTGCGTTTTAAGATGACGGGGGGTGCGTTTTGAGGTGGCTGGCGGAGTGCATTTTGAGGTGACCGGAGGGTGTGTTTTGAGGAGACCGGAGGGTGGGTGTTCATTTTGAGGTGATCAGAGGGAGGTGGGGTGGCCAAAATAACCCCTCTACCAATCGACGGAGAATTTTGACTCCAGCGGCGGAGGGGCGACGGTTTCCGGCATAGCAACACTAAAGAAGAAGGGTATTTCCGTAATTTCATTTTTTGTCATCGCCGGAATTTCAAAGGATAATGCCGAAACTTCAAAGGATAATGCCGGAACTAGGGAGTTTGGTTATATCGATACAAATTTTTTTGAAAGTTAGGATTAGATTGACATATACAATAATTAGTTATGGTTAAATTGATATTTTCTCAAATTGTAAGGTTATATTGACAATTTCAACCTAAATTTAAAATTATAAATGTATTTATCCCTAAAAATTAACTCCATCGCTTTTAATGGAACGGTGGTTTGATACCTGGTAGTGGTAGTGTTGTTGGAGTAGAGCTGGGGGCATAAGGACAAGGAAGGTCCACATTACGTAGCTTAGCCGTCTAATGAGGGAGACGGATGGAATAAATTGGTGGAATTTCCGAATTGGGGTTTCGTTTGACCAGGGTCCAATCAATTCTTACAATTTAATGGTAGGTCCAAGAATCACCACCATCTTCTTCATTCTGTGTGCGTTACACATTAATTGATTCTAGTATTACTGTTGGGTTTCTCATGAAGTTATACAGATTCTCTAATGTCACCATTGGGAATTTTGAAGTTAGATTTCAAACCACATATCAAATTAATTTCAAGCTTTTGAGATTTCCTTATCAAAAGTTCACAATAATATTAATTTAAAAACTCTAGCCAAAATTAAGAAACCAAACAAAGTTTTACTGTTACAAAATTCAATAATCTTTTAAATTAATCAATTTAAGATGATGAACAATGGTGATTGACCCACTACTTAGAAATCATAATTGGTCCTTCATTCAGTAAGAAAGAAGTCGGTCACACCAACCGGTAGAATAAAATTTAAAGTGCCACCAACAACACCAACACAGAATTCAATTCAACCCATCCAACACCACCAATTCAATCCAATTCAACCACCAATTCAACTTTAATTCTGCGGCCGTGCGGCACCAACAACATCACCATCAACAACAACAGTGGCAACAACCAATTCAATCTTATCCCACGTCTCTAAGTAATAACACCACCATCACCAACTATCCAACGTTATTAACCTCAAAACCACCACCATCATCACCAAAAAATTTGCAATTTTTATCCCAAGTACTTTAAAATGCACCCTTAATTCGACTTGAATCTAAAATTGAACTCAATTGATATTGAACCCACATGAAATCTTATATCTTTGAGGTGATATCCGACTAGGCAGTGGCAAGCGGGGAGATACTGGGTTCCATCGATTAAAGAGTACCTGGAGTCGTGATTGAGCAGGCAAGAAGTGGAGGACTTGGGTAGGGAACCAAGAAGGGGAGAAAAACAAAGAGAGGGCATACGAGAGAAAGAAAAAAGAAAATGTTAAGTAGATTATAAAATCAAGACCAGGAATGCGAGTCATGGGATTTTTAATGATAATTTCACCGTTAAAAATAAACCAACGCTGTTAAAACATGAATTTTAACGGTTGTTATTGAACAACTCTTAAAACTCAATTTTATCGGCAGATAAAGCTCGAACTACATTCGAGGGTAGTTCCGACATCGGAACCTACTTAGGAAGGTGATTGTTTACAAAAATGCAAAATCACCATTAAAACAAGATTTTTATATATGTCATTTCTACACTTCTGAATTTATTGCATTTTGACATCTCTTTTCTCTATAATCCTTTAGTTAGAAAATAATACCATTCAATAGCCCTGTAGCAACATCAATATGCACCTCCCTAGTCCACAATGATTTACTAACAGAGTGTTTTTACATGTAATTCCAAATATGGTTAGCAAGTAAAAATTAAAAAATAATTAAGTTTATAATCTGCTAAACACATAGCTTCACTTTTTTAAAAAAAAAAGATCTTCACTTGTATTTGCTAGATGAATTACAACATCTCTTATCTTTTGAGTTTGAAATGTAATAGCTTTTAACACTTTCAATTCTATTTTCCCACCTAATTTGTGATAATGATTTAAGTGAAACTTACATCTAGTATCATGTGCTCCCTCAGTTTCATTGAATGTGACACACTTTCTTTTTTGGGTTGTTTTTGTGAATTTGACACACTTTCCTTTTATGGAAAAATTATTTTAATTTCATCCACTCATTTTACTTTTCCCTTTCTAAATTCAATTTCATCCACTCATTTCATTCACCTAAATCCAAGCACTACGGTGTCACATCCAACGAAACAGAGGTAGTAATATCTTCCATATTTTAGGAGATGAAGCTCTCTGTGTGTGTATACAGTAGCTTCCTCTTCCCCAAATCAATTCTCTGAACACAATGGTAACAGTATACAAAATCCTATAATCCCTTCAATAAGTCATTGTCCCACACAGCTTAGTTTCAGCCCACGACACCCACTATAGCGACTCCTCCCGTCGGAGGAAACTCGCCACCATCTTATGCTTCAATGTTGTCCAACTCAAATCTTACAAAAACAATCGGACCAGCTAACCTCAATCCCCAAACAACCTATCGAGGAGAAATAGCCTTCCTCTATTCACACAACGAAATCGACCTCCTCTCCGACAAGCTCAAACAGGCACTAATTAGGAAATTCTCACATGGCTGACCATCGGTGGAGAATCTTTGGAAGATTACGCCAACACAAGAATTCAAGGAAGAAATCAAAATTGGTCTCATCGATAATCGACACGTACTTCTCTGATTCGATATGCAGGAAGATTTTCAAAAATGTTGGCTCTGAACGACATGGATATGTGGCCAACACATGATAAGGGTGTTAAAATAGACTCACAACTTTGTGCCTGCTAAAGAAACCCCATAGCTCCGGTGTGGGTAAATATCAAAGGAGTTTCAGCATATTATTACAGGAAAGTGCCCATTCAGACAATAAGCCAATAACTGGGAATTCCCCTTCACGAAGATATCCCAACCGTCTCTCATTAGATTTTTTGTCCAGCTCGATCTCACACAAGAGAAAAAAACATAGAATTTGGTTCGGCTCAAAGGAGGTTAGTAATTGGTATCCTATCGAGTATAAAAATATGTGCTTCATGTAAGACAATAGGACACCATGGACCAGAAAGAGAAACAGTTAGTGAACACACTTTAGGATTAACAACACATCAGAAGGTGGTTGCAGCAGTAGTGGAGTTGATAGAGAATATGTTGTACATTGGAAGGGTATAAAAACATTTCACTCGTCCAAAGGAAAAAAATCAAACCTTTCTCTTTCTGCAAAAAAGGTTGGGATAGGGGGAGTAGTACTTTAATTGACACAGCTAACCACTAATTTCCACGCAACCATGAACATAAACCTAAAATTTACCTGCGGGATAGTTAACCAAATTTGTAAGACCGTTCAAAGATCTAGACCAAGCCTAAAGAATTCATGTGCTTTGAAAGTATATGTAAAGTCACATGTTGTGTATTTATTATTAAATTGGCATTTGTGAACTAATTTAGAAAAGAAAAACTTTGCATTTTGGAACATATGGAAAGCTAGAGTTATCCGATTGAGTAATATTGCGTGGATATTGAATTATAGAAGATTATAGATTTCGCAATATATGATTGTGCATTTGATTGAAGCATATCAGATTTATGGAAAGTCCTTATTCATAAGGAATTGGATTTTTGGAATAGATTATGTTTAAGGGATATGATGAGATAAGGAAAATTCTATCTTCAAGGGATTGTGATATGCTTAGGAAACAGTTTTGGAAACTGGATATTTTGGAGACAATGGTGGAGAATTCCAATATGCTCGTGAACTATACATTGAAGGATATCATGGTTGTGTTACTTATGAAATTAATAGAGAAAATATACATCCAGGTTTTCTATCTTTCTGAGAGTACTGCGAGAGCCAAAATAATATGGTCCAACATACCATAACATGTTGATTAGTTTATAAGCGCATACCTTAATTCCTCGGGAAGAGAAGATCCAATGTCGACGAGTTTCAAGGTCAGGGGACTCTGATCAAGGCAGATCGGTAGCAGGGGAGCTTGCAAAATCCACATGTCATAATCAGAAAAGATAATTATAGTTGTATGATGTACTTTATACTATGTCTTTCTGATATGTGGATTTCTTCTGAAGTGGGCCAGACCCCGCAGATGTAGGTGAATTTCACGAACTGCTTAACCAAGTCTTTGTGTCATTTATTTACTATATTGTATAGTGATGTGGCATTAGGGTTGGCAATTATGGATAAGTTAGACCGGCGTTGATGACATTTAATTCCTTTAGTTAAAGTATTTTGTTTCCTTCCCTTAATTAGGTAATGTAGTTTGCTTTCTTTAATTAAGGCATTTACATTTTCCTTTAGGAGATTTAGTTTTCTTTTTTACTTTTTCCTTAGGATAATTACTTTCATTTTCCCTTTCTCACTAGGAGATTTAGTATCCTATAAATATAGAGGTATTTTAATGTAATTTTCATTCTTGTTTTGATTAATAAAAGTCGACCTTTGGTTGCAAACCCCAGTGTTTCATCTTTCCTATATTACGTTCTACATCAGTTGGTATCAGAGCCACATCGATCATGGATGCATGATGAATTTTTAAATATTCATGGATAATTGTCAAATTCCACCTCAGGGCAATCAGATTGCCGATGCCAATCTGCAGCCCACTCGGCCAAATGCTCCAGTGCAACCTCAAACAATGTCAAGACATACACTGAAATGGAATGAAATTTTTAACAAAGGAGTCAGACCCCTTAACCATCCAAACCTGGAAATTGAGAAGTTCGATAACCTTGTTCGTGAGAAGGGGAAGAATTCAAGGTGAAAGAGAGTAATTTTTATAGTTTTCTGGGTTGTTGCCCTGGAATTTTTTTTGGGTCTTACATAACTTTAAAATGCTTGCTAATACTTGGAACAAGATACTGTAACCATGGCTAGGAATGGTTTCTTTAAATTCAAATTTAGTACAACAGAGGATCAAGATTCTATATTTGATAGAGGTGACTATCATATACTCGGAAAGAAAGTATTTTTGTGAAAGTTCCAAAACATGGAAGAGCGAAGGAAAGATGTTGACTATTGCACAGGTATGGGTGAGGTTAGTTGATTTACCACCACCTTGTTGGCACCTGAAGGCATTAGGTAAAAATAGATTCATCTTCAGGAGACAAATATTCATGGACAATCGCACGTGTGATAGGAAGGGTAATGTTGCAAGAGTTTTGGCGAATGTGGATACTTCAACACTTTATAAGACAATGATTTAACATTACACGAGTGGATGATACAAGGCATGAGCAGCTAGTAAAACTGTAGAACTGGACAAGATATTGTGGAACATGCAATGATGTGGGGTGTTATACTTCGGATTGTGAGGAGTGATGCCAAAAAGAGAGGTGGATTAAGAAAAACATGGAGATGGATGACAAGAATGATAAAGAGGATTCACAAGGACCATCCGAGAAGGGTGCTAAGAGAACAAGCAAACTCCAGTTGAGACTCATGCTCGTGATCGGCATGGATCAGAAAAAGGGGAATGGAAAGTAGTTAAGAACAAGAGGAAAGCAAGGGATGGGCAACGAAGGAGGTTTAGTAATGAAAAAGGTAATGATGAATCATCTCATTTACATTCTACCAATTTAAATGAGATGGATAAGAAAGCGAGCAAGCAGTCAATACCCAAATCAATATTTGGCACTAAGGATTAGACATTTAGAGTGACTAAGACAACGCATGCACCATAAAAAATGTGGAGGTAAATAAAGGTTAAAATGTGGAGGTAAGAATGGCGGTTAACATTGCACGAGTGGATGGAACAAGGCTTGAGCAGGCGGTAAAACTAGGGAACTGGACAAAATATTGTGAAACATGCAATGATGTGGGGCATTATACTTCGGCTTGTGAGGAGTGAAAAAATGGCAAAAAGAGAGGTGGCTTAAGAAGAACACAGTAAGGGATGACAAAAATGATAAAGAGGATCCACAAGGACGTACCATCCGAGAAGGGTGCTAATGAGAACTAACAAACTCCAGCGGAGACTCATGCTCGTGATCGACAGGGATTAGAAGAAGGGGAATGGAAAGTAGTTGAGAACAAGAGGAAAGCAAGGGATGAACAACAAAGGAGGTTTAGTAATGAAAAGGGTAATGAGCAATCATCTCATTTACATTTAACTAATTTAAATGAGATAAATAAGAAAGAGAGCAAGCAACTAATGCCCAAATTAATATTTGACACGAAGGATCAGCCATTTGGAGGGACTAAGACAACGCCAGCATCATAAAAAATGTGGAGGTAAATAAAGGTAAGAATGTAAAGAAGAGAGCAACTCTAGTGTACGATTCTTCTTCCGATGATGATGTCGAACCTCATTTGAGGGCTAATCTTCTTAACCCGGGAGGGAATGATGTGAGGAAAATGGCGTTCACTTGCTTGCAAAAGTTGGTGCATTCAAAGAATTTACGCAATTTCTGAGTTGTCAACACCAGTGTCAGAATTTGATGATTCGGACGAAGACGCACCAGAAAATCTGGGGACGTATTTTTTCGACCTCCGGGAGAATGATGTGGCATTAGGGTTGGCATTTAAGGATAAGTGGGACTGGTGTTGATGACATTTTATTTGCTTCCTTTAACTTAAAAAAATCATTTCCTTCCCTTAATTTGGTAATCTAGTTTGCTTTCTTTAATTAAGACATTTTTCTTTTCCTTTAGGAGATTTAATTTATTTTCCCTTTTTCGTTGAGCTCATTCTTTGAAGAATGCAATATAACCCATGTTGGATGTCAGGTAGGGTTCTTGATAAAAAATAGAAATAAAGGGGGAGGACGCATTCGTAAAATGCGTCCTCATGGTTTTTTTATTTTTTCATTTATTGTATCTGAAATTTAAAAAAATAAAAATAAAAATTGGGATAAATGCGTTCTCGAGGTGAATTTAATTTTTTATTTTTTTAAAAAAATATTTTAATTATTTTAAAATTTAAATTTAAGAGGTTGCATTCTCCAAATACGTCCTCTAATATTATTTTTAATTTTATTTTTTTATTACTATTCAAAAAAATAAAATATTAAAATTTGAGAGGACGCATTAATAATATTTATAAAAAGCAAAATAGAAATTCATTCCTATATGGATTGGTAGAAATTCACGTATTAGTAATACAATGTTAGTTGAACACATCTCGACGGTACAATATTATATTTTTTTCAAAATAATTACAAAGCACAATTCAATTACAATAGTATATAAAATAGTTATATTTATATAATATAATATAATTTTTATTTATAATATAAAATTATAAAATAATGATAAAATAATATATATATTTTGAATTATAATATTATTAAAAACAAAATTCATATGAAAATTATATTTTTATTTAAATTTGACCTATATAAAAAATAATTTTATAATATTTTTATACAAATAATAATTAAAATATTATATATTTTTTAAAATAATTATAAAGGATTATTCAATTACAATAGTATATAAAATAGTTATATTTATATAAAATAATATCATTTTTATTTATAACATAAAATAATAAATTAATGATTTTATAAGAAAATAATATATACTTATACTAAAACATTTTGAATTATAATATTATTAAAAACGAGTTCATATGAAAATTATATTTTTATTTAAATACGACTCCCCAGCACCGCCACACGTGGATTACACGCACCATGAATTACATGCGTCACACTACCTGTGTAGCCACAAGTGGATTGCACGCACCACATCCACACGTGGATTACACGCGCCACACGTGGATTACATGCGTCACACCTATCTGTGTAGCCACACGTGGATTACACGCGCCACACCCATACGTGGATTACATGCGCACGTGGCTTACACGTGGATTATATGCATCACACCTACCTGTGTAGTCGTGGATTACACGCGCCACACCCCCACACGTGGATTACATGCGTCACACTACCTGTGTAGCCACATGAATTACATACGCGTGGATTACACGTGACACACGTGGATTACACGCGTCACACTTACCTGTGTAGCCACATGGATTACACGCGTTACACCTGTCGACCCAAATTGACCAAAATCATATGAAAAATAGTAATTTTAAAAAAATAAAAATAAAAAAATATTATTTTTAAATGTAAATAAATTATGATTTATTTTTATATAATTTAAAATAAGAATATTATATTTATTTATTTATAAATTATTCACTTAATAAATAAAAATACAATTATTTTCATATTACTTAGTTAGAATAATTTTAATATTTCATTTTAAAAATAAATTTTAGTATAATTTATTTATACATTATGAATATATATTTTATATATTAATAAATATATTATTTATAATTAATAGTAGGTTTCAAAAATTATTTTCAGTTTTATAAAAAAATCAAGAATGTTAAACTTGTTTATGAATTAAATAAATGGTGGATATTTTGAAAATTTTAGATTTATCAACATAACAGTGAAAATTTCAGACATATTACAAATAATATATACAAAAAAATTATTATTATTTTGATGCAAAAATAATAATATAACAGTGAATTTAATTTTTTCATTATTATTTTGATTTCCAAAAATTAAAAAAAAATTAAAAATGAAGAGGGCACATTTTGTAAATGCGTCCTTTAGGTGAATTTAATTTTTTAATATTATTTTGATTTTCTAAAATTGTAAAAAAATGAAGAAATGCGTCCTCTAGGTTAATTTAATTTTTTTTATTTTGATTTCCGAAAATTGTAAAGCATGAAAAAAAGGGGAAAAAAAGAGGACGCATTTGCATGCGAAAAATTAAAAAAATTAAATGATGTTGAGAAATGCGTCCTCCCCCTTTACATCCCATACTATACACCGTAGCACCATTATAAGAAATTTTTCGGAAGCGAAGGGAGTCATGATCAGCCATACCGGGCTAATCCATAACGTGAAACTGATGAGAAGGAGGTACAAGAGCACGTCGAGAACAGTTCTTGTAAGCTGGCTGCCACAGTATCATGACATGGGACTGATACGGGGCCTTTTCACAAGCATGGTTAGTGGAGGTTCTGCAGTTCTCTTCTCTCCAACAACATTCATCAAAGATCCTTTCTTGTGGCTTAAAGTCATGAGCACATACCAGGCGACACATAGTGCTGGACCGAACTTTTCCTTTGACCTCGTGGCCCGGAGATTGGAATCAAACAATGAGCAGAAGTTTGATCTCTCCCCATTAAACTTCCTCATGGTTGCAGCTGAACCGAAAAGGCCCGCGGCTCTGAAGAGGTTTATCGAGCTCACGGATCCCTTTGGACTCTCCCAAGAGGTTATGGCTCCTGGATATGGCTTGGCAGAGAATTGTGTGTTTGCGAGCTGTGCATATGGAGAGAAGCAACCAATCATGGTTGATTGGGAAGGGAGAGTTTGCTGTGGCTACTCGGAAACAGAAAAAGCCAACGTGGACATCAGAATTGTTGATCCTGATACAGGAAAAGAGAATCAAGAATCTGAAAGAGAAGGGGAAGTTTGGATCAGTAGCTTGAGTGCAGGCATTGGCTATTGGGGCTTGGAGGAGCTAAGTGAAGCAACATTCAGAAACAAGCTCCAAAATCAGCCCGAAAAGTTGTACCTGAGAACTGGAGATCTTGGAAGAGTTATACATGGAAAACTGTTCATCACAGGAAGGATAAAAGATCTGATTATCATAGGCGGGCGAAACATATACTGCTCAGATGTGGAGAAAACCGTTGAAAGCTCGTGTGATATTCTACGTCCTGGATGCACTGCTGCAGTTTCTGTTCCATTGGAGGCCCTAGTGGCAAAGGGACTACCTGTTTCTCATGTTTCTGATCAGTTTGGCTTGGTTGTGATTGCAGAAGCCCGAGACAATAAGTTTGTGTTCGAAGAAGTTATTCAGCAGATTGAGACAGGTGTGGCAGAAGAGCATGGTGTCATTATCACTTCAGTTGTTCTCATCAAACCAAGGTCCATTCCAAAAACAACATCAGGGAAAATCAAGAGATTTGAGTGCACCAAGAAGTTTGTCGATGGCACATTGGATGTTATACCTGAGGCTCTAACAAGAGTCAGAGAAAAATCATCACAACCTCAAGTAGAAAATGGTCCATCTTCAAGAAATGGGAACATCAGTAAGGAGGACATAACAGAGTTTCTGAAGAACCTGTTATCTGAGCAAACTGGCATTTCCGCTTCCAAGATCTCAATGACTGGAAGCCTTGTATCATATGGTGTTGATTCTATAGGCGTGGTTCGCGCAGCTCAAAGGCTTTCCAGTTTTCTTGGAGTTCCAGTTGGTGCCATAGACATTTTCACTGCAACTTGCATTGATGATTTAGCTAAATTTGCTCAAAGTCTTCTTGCCAAGTCCAGTCATCAATCATTTGGCTCGTCGTCTGATCCTAAATATGCTCCAATCAGCTCAAGCAAAGTAGGAGCTGAAGCTTCTTCATACTCGAAGAAGTTGAGTATTTGGCTTGCTCAGCTTCTCGGCCTTTCTTATGCTTCATTGCTGCTGATAGCTCCTGCCTACATATCGATCCAGATCTTCGCATATGCCATTTCCTTGACCCAAACAACTTCCTGGTTAGCATGCTCAATGCCTATTGTTCTTGCACCTGCTTGTTGGATTTTCTGCATGGCCTCCACCTGCCTTTGCATCGCTTTCTTCGGGAATTCTTTCTTGCAGCCAAATTACTCCTTGTACCCGGAAATCTCAATCTGGTCAGTTGCATTTGTCAAATGGTGGACGCTTTACAAGGCTCAAGAGGTTGCATCCAAGGTTCTTGCTGTGCATTTGAGGGGGACAGTGTTCCTAAACTATTGGTTCATGACGCTTGGAGCTAGGATCGGAACATCTGCAGTTCTCGATACTATTGATATCACGGACCCCGGTTTGATTTCCATTGGCGAGGAAGCTGTTGTTGCAGAAGGTGCATTGCTTCAAAGCCATGAAGTGAGGAATGGAATAGTGAGGTTTTCTCCCATCCAAATTGGAGAGAAATCTTTTGTCGGTCCATACGCTGTAATGCAGAAGGGGAGCATTGTTGAAGATGGTGCTGAGGTTTCTGCCCTGCAAACATGTGATCAAGGAAAAGGTTGCAGCAAATATGATGCAACTGCCAGTGTCCTCCAAAGGGTAAGCAATGCAATACTCAATTATGGTTTTCTGACACTTGTTTGAACTATAAGTTTGATACTACCATATTTTCACATTAGAAACTGACCTTTTTGTCTCTGTAGGGAACATTGACAGAACAAAACATAAAAGATCCTCAAGGAACCATGTCAATCAGCCAATTTTTCGGTATCTACCTGGTTGGTTGTCTTAGCACTTTTTCAGCAGTCATTCCCTATCTGCTATACACTTGGTTGTCCCAAGA
>JAULKM010000008.1:8686826-8700128 GCA_032355605.1 Rubia tinctorum
TACGGTTGACGTAACACGAGTAAAGTTCAAACCATTTGGCATTTATGTCAGTTTACAAAAGAAGTCAAGCCACAGTTGACCTAACACGAGTAAAGGTCAACCCCTTTGGCATCTGTGTCAGTTTACAAAAGAATTCAAGCTATGCTTGATCTAACACGACTAAATTTTGAACCCTTTGGTATCTATGTCGGTTAACAAAAGAAGTCAAGCCACAGTTGACCTAACACGAGTAATGTCGAACCTTTTTGCATCTATGTCAGTTTACAAATTAATTCAAGCCACGCATAACTTAACACGAGTAAAATTCAAACCTTTTGACCTTGAATTTGGTCTAATTATGTTAGGTGGTGGAGACTATGCGACATTGATTGATATAATCGATATCTCGTGCGATGGCTTACCGACATCAGAGAAATGAACTTATTGGGACATGTTACATTGTTGGGCTGTCATGGGCCACTCAAGCCCACATTCCTGATCGACATGCGACCGACGTGAGGTACCCTTCGGCAAATTTTGGGGCTCAAATTTTGGCAAATTTGCGCCAAATCCTATTTGAAGGAATTTGCAAACAAAAAATTTCTCCACCTCCTATATCCTCCAACTCTCCCACCAAAAAACATTCTCTCAACTTTCCATTCACATCATTTAAAAATGAACAAGAGTACAATCAAGTGCTTTCAATGGCTTATTCTAAATTACTACAACTACTAAATGGTGGAACATCTTTAGATGCAAGTTGAGGTTTTTTTCATCCATTTCATGTTAAAATTTCAATTCTTTTGGTGAAATGGTGTGAATTATTTTTAATGTAGGAAATATTGAATCTTTTCATGAATTATGATGATTGTGTTACATGTTATCTAGTGTATAATGTTATTGTTGTGCATATAATGTCATGTATAACTAATTAGAAGTACTAGTCATAGATTAAGGTTGATTCCTGCAGTGATTTCTATTTCATGGGAAGTTATTTCCGTAGTCAAATTCCTAGGATATACATAAAATGTGTTTGGTTGCATATGAAGGGATTTGTATTTCCTAAGATTTATTTACTTGCATGTGGTATAGTAACGGAGGGAAGTGGAAAAAGTTACCCGTAATGGAGGGAAATGAAAAATTTTACGTGCGTTTTTGGGATAAAAAGGTAATTACACATTAAATGAATGGAGGAATTTCGTTCTACCGAGGGGATCCTCGGTAAGATTTTTTCCACGTTATACGGGAAGTTTAATTTCCTCTTAATTACAAATTCCCACACTTTCAATATTTTACGTGAACCAAACAACTGCACCTATTCTAAAATCCCGGGATTTTGTAATTACCACACATCTTACTACATACCAAACAACTCCTAAGAAACCACTCAAGAAACTACTAATTTTATTCTCCACAATGGTAAGAAACCACTTTCAACTATTCATGGATCTCACTTGATTTTCTGTATTCTACTCACAAATTTTTTTATTTAATTTAAATAAATTTGTCTACCCAAAATAAATTGAATGTGAAATTGAATTTAACAATTTCATTTTTAAAATTTAATTTTGTTTTTTCAAAAATTATTAAATATTTTGTGAATATAAATATTTCCATTTTTAATTTTTTTTACAGATTTTAATTTTTTTTACCGATTTTAAAATAAATTATATAAATTTTAAAATTTCAGAATGTTTGAAGAAATGATAAAAAAGAAAGGTTGGATCCCCAACCAATTTCTTACCAATGACAGATTTTTAAAATTAAGAAACCGTCATTGCCACACCCATAGACCAAAATTACTTTGTGGTCATCAGATATTTACTATGGATCACCTTGATTGATTATGCTTCTTGTTATCTTGTCACTGTCATTCCTGAGTATGAATATTGATTTAGCAAGAGTTTGTGCAGCATAAATAGGTGGTTATCTTACATATAAGTAGTCAGTTCTTCAAACGTTGGCATTTGTCTTGGACTGCCACCACACTCAGAAAATGCAGGCCAAAGCTCAGAATACCATTCCACCAAACTTCATTGTTCCGCCCTCAAAGATTCCCTCCATTTCCCACAACAGTCTCTCCATTCCAAACAATTCCACCATCATTCCTCAAGCCATCTCAATCACCGCCCCCACCGGCCATGATCAGGTTCTATCGCCACCAGCTCCGCCGCGTCGAGTCGACGATGATCATCAACTAGTGGTGGATGAAAAAACCTCCGCCTACTGGGACTACCAGTTTCTCTTCGTCTCCCAGCGCTCCGAGGCTGCGCAGCCGGTATCCCTTCGCATTTCCGAAGGCGCTGTCCCGCTCGACTTCCCTTCCGGCACCTACTACCTCACCGGGCCGGGCCTTTTCGCGGATGATCACGGATCCACCGTGCACCCTCTCGATGGCCACGGCTACCTTCGGACTTTCAAGATCGACGGGTCCCGGGGAGAGGTGGATTTCATGGCGAGGTATTCAATATTCAAGGGATAATCTAAGTTATCGTGTTCATCTCTGTCCAAGTTATGAATCCACAATATATTCTTTTTTTGTGGTTTTATAACTGGGGCAGTAGTGGAGAATCGGGAGATGATACTTTTACTAGAAAAAGGAAAGAAAATATATAAACCATTATAACCTCTAAATTAAAACAATTTTGGTGCAGATATATTCAGACAGAGGCTCAGGTGGAGGAGCGTGACCCGGAGACAGGGCGGTGGCGGTTCACACACCGGGGCCCGTTCTCGGTGCTGAAAGGCGGCAGCATGGTGGGAAACACGAAGGTGATGAAGAATGTGGCGAACACGAGCGTGTTGCAGTGGGGAGGGCGGTTGTTCTGCCTGTGGGAAGGAGGAGATCCATATGAGATTGAATCCGCCACTCTTGATACTCTCGGAAAGTTCGACATCGTCAACGGCGGCCGTCACCGAAATACCACGGCGGAGGTGGAGAATGGCGGTGGTGATCATGACAATGTTGTTGGGGGAACAAAGGTGTCAGACGTATGGGAATTTGCTGCTCGAATTTTGAAGCCTATTCTCTACTGTGAGTATAAATTCACATATTCTTTTCCTTTATAAAAAAGTGAATTTAGAAATTAATGAGTTATCTTTTGACTTTTTTTTATCATATTGTTCCTTTCAATTGCTCCCTTAATGATTAGTGATCTAATTTATAGACTTTAAAATTATATAATTCAAACTTGTAAATTCTCCCCAACATCAAGTGAGTATTTGAATTTATTCATCCAACAGAAAAGATCATTTTTGTCCCCATAACGATTTTCCCTTTGTTTTTTTTAATGCTATTGTAGTTTAGACCCCACTTCCTATATTTCCATTACCATAGATGTGGTCACGTTATGATTTACTCGATCATGCACTAATTATAACCTTCAAACTTCTAGGATGATTCTCTACATATTTCGATTGCGGTAAGGGTTAATTTACTACTATTCTGTACGATAAATCTTTTATGATGAGAGTTATAAAAGATAATACTCCATTCGTTTCATTATGTTTGACATACTTACTATTTACGTGTGTTTTTTCAAAACTTTCATTTCCTTTTATGACAAAAAGTACATCATTCTCAACCACTCATTAAACTTTTTACTCTCATAACTCAATTCTCTCCACAAATTTTCACTTGCAAAAAACAACACCAAAACATTTGGTGTCAAACATAGTGAAACGAAGGGGAAATTATACATTAAGTACACATAAAAAAATTCTGTCAAATTAACTACGTACATCTTGATTATAAATTTTAATTGATATATAAATAACAATATCATTGCGTGTGATCCTATTAATTTTTGTAACTTATATTTGAGTATTGGTGAAACGTATTTTTTCAAAATTATGAAAAAATCATTATACAATTTACTTAGTGTGAAAGGGAGAAAGAACCATTGGTGTATTTGGTGGAATTGCACTCATTAGTAAAATGGTTTATTTTAAAACTTGAGGGAAATCAACTTCCACTTTTGCTCCAAATATAGCTATTTGTCAAACATTAAAAATTGCCATGTTTGGCAGAGTTTATAAGCCGCTTTGCTTATAAGCAAATGAGCTTATTTTGACAGCAGAATTTATTTTTGAGGAAAAAGTTGAAGTAAGTCTTCCCCTCCTTTCAAAATAAGAGAGTTTTATTTACAAACACAACTATGCCAAATAGAACCATAATCCTTCCAAACACGCTCTATATTCAAAGTTTAGTTTAATTTAGAAAAACGGCATCAAAAACAGCATTTTGTGAAGATCCATCCATGGAGCTAGTTTCTTGTACTACCAACTATAAGATTCTAAAATCCAACACTAAACTTGATAGAATTTGTTGTTTAGTTGAATTCTAAAATTGAATACTTTAAAGGGTGTTGTAAGAGATCTATGGGGTAGAAGTAATAGAAAATGGTGTTGGTATTGTCGGTAAGTGGGGGTGGAGGTGTGAAACTGATGGAATAAAATGGTGTCAGGTGTTTTCAAGATGCCACCCAAAAGGTTGCTGTCGCATTATAAGATAGATGCCAAAAGGAATAGACTCCTCATCATGTCATGCAACGCCGAGGATATGCTTCTCCCTCGAAGCAATTTTACTTTCTACGGTGAGTACTAGGTTTCACATTCTTGTTTTCAACCATATTCTATATGCTAATTCGGACTCTGCACTTCAATTGAGTTCAGTTTGGTTCAATCCATTTTCAATAAATAAGAATTTAATTGGATGAAATTTACCTTTATTGTTATATTTAAATACACTTATTTTAGATAAGTTCAGTAAGATTTAATTTGGTTCAATTCAATTGAGCAAAAATAATCTCAGGAGAACAGGACGCCGGCCTGCTTTTGGTTTTGTATATAATGGCTGTCAAATCACACCTAAAACTACATGGAATCTTTTTTAGTTCTTTGATTAGTTTAGTGGATCTTGCATTAAGTAATTAACATAGGTGATGTCGCTACTAGTTAATTAACACCTGTATTGGCAGTAAACAGTGGTCCATCTTCTTACACTGGCATTTGTCGAGAAAATCTGGGTACTTGAGACACGAATGGAGTAAATAGTCCAATTGATACCACTTTTATTTAAGTGAAAACATCAGCTAATTCTAGGAAATGAAATTTTAATAATAAAAAATATTAACCAATTTAAATTGACTAGCGCGTCGTGTAAATGATGATGATTGTTTCAGAATTCGACAAGGATTTGAAGTTGGTGCGAAGCCAAGAATTCAACATTCCGGATCATCTCATGATTCATGACTGGGCTTTCACCGACTCTCACTACATCCTGTTCGGCAACCGAATCAAGCTGGACATTCCTGGTAATTTAGTTCAAACATTACTAGTAATAAACTACATAAACAGAACTGTTCAGTTCATTTCATTTCAGATCAGATCAGTCGAAAATTATTCTTGCACGCTTAAAAATGGGTGATTTTGCAGGATCAATGGCTGCGGTGTGCGGTTTATCTCCGATGATCTCTGCGCTGTCATTGAACGCGAGCAAGCCAACATCTCCCATTTATCTGCTCCCCCGGTTTCCGACAGGTGGCGGTAGCAAAAGGGATTGGAAAGTCCCGATTGAAGCCCCTTCCCAGATGTGGGTGCTTCACGTTGGAAATGCATTTGAAGAGAGGGATGGCCAGAATGGCAATGCCCATATTCAGATTCAAGCCAGCGGCTGCTCCTACCGCTGGTTCAATTTTCAGAACATGTTCGGTAAGGCCTTCATTTTTCAGCCAAGCGGAACCGAAATGCACTGAACTTAATTGAACTGAAATGAAAACTAATCAAGCTCCTGCCTCATCTTTTTTATGTTCAATAGAAACGAACAAAATTTGCCATGCTATTATTCACACTTTCTTTTTTTAAAAACAGGATATGATTGGCAAAGTGGGAAACTTGACCCTGCCATGATGAATGCCAAACAGGGACCAGATAAACTCCTGCCTCACCTTGTCCAGGTAATAATTTTATCCAACTAAACTAAACCATATTTAGACAGGATTAACAAGAGTGCACATGCATTAATGGGACATTTTTGTGCTGTAACATTGCAGGTGTCCATAAGTTTAGATGCAAATGGGGAATGTGAAACATGTACTGTAAATGACCTAAATAAATGGTCCAAACCAACAGATTTCCCAGTGATCAACCACAGCTTCTCAGGTTGCAAGAACACATTTGTCTACGCAGCAACATCCTCCGGTTCGCACAGAGCTCTGCCGCATTTTCCCTTTGACACATTGGTGAAACTCAACACCAGAGACAAATCCATCTCATCGTGGTCAACAGGCAGAAGAAGGTTCATTGGTGAGCCTATTTTTGTGCCAAAATGCACCGACCAAGAACAAGAAGAGGATGATGGCTATCTCCTTGTGGTCGAAGTAAGTGACTGTTTTAAGTATCAGAAACACGACTCTTGCTTTAAAATAGAAACGAGTTTTATTTTTCTCATCGATTCTATTTTGGATTGGTTTTGCAGTATGCAGTTTCAACACAAAGGTGTTATCTTGTTATCTTGGATTCAAAACTGATGGGGAAAGCCAATGCACTGGTTGCAAGGATTGAAGTTCCAAGAGACTTGATTTTTCCTTTGGGCTTTCATGGATTTTGGGCATCTGATTAACCAAGTCCTTGTGTAAATTTTGCACAGGTAGAATCTATAATTACCTTTGTGGAATCTATGGAGCACATATGTTGGTGTTTGTTTAAACTCCTACAAAAGTATAGAAAGATCAATACCTAGTGAAAATTACTCAAGTAATATGTAATTCTTTGTAATCATAACTTTAGTTATCTAAAGTTCCTTCGGGTGTACTTAAGCTGGTAAGAGCGCATTATTATAAACCTAGTTAGAGGATAAGATGTCAAAGTATGTAAAAAATAATATGCAATAGTGCTATTTCACAACTTGTATTTAAGTGTACTACGTCCCGTGTATTACTGATTTTAATACTATGTGTATTACAAATTTAATTTAAAATAATTAAAATTTGAATTACGTCAATGACGCCCGGTGAAATCGGAATCAATTCCCGAAGACATTCTGGTCAATTCCCCGCGACATTAACGTTAAAATTTCCGGCGTATTCACCAGCAAAGTCACACGGTATTTCCCTTCCCACATCCGATGAACGGCATAACCCCCTCATCCCAAACCAAATCCATCACCATCCCCCGTCGCATGAAAACCTTTTCTCCCATCGGCGCAATTCAGCGATCAAGAGCCATCGTCCGTGATGTGAATCCCTATCGACGCAGGCCATAATTATAGGCAACGTGAGCCATCGGCGAGAGCCACCAGTTATCGGTGATGCGAGCGAGCCATTGGCGGTGAGGTCGGGCGAGAACCAGCGGCGATGAGATTGGCGAGAACTAGCGGCAACGAGATTAGCAAGAACCAGGAGCGGCGAAACTCAAATGAGAACCACTAGCTCAAACAGCTCAAACGAGAATCTGAGTGGTGGGGCTCAAAACGAGAACTGGGGCGGCAGGGTTCAAACAAGAACCACCCGCGGTGACAACTCAAATGAGAACCACCAGTAAGTATGAGCATGGGCTTAGGACCCGACCCAGACCAGACTCACAGGGTCTAGATCCGTTAGGTCGGGTATTGGTCTAAAAAATATTGGACCCATCGGTTCTGGTCCAGGTTTGGGTCTAGATTATAAAAAATAGGTCTGGGTCCAAGTCTAAAATATTAATACCCAGACCCGACCAAACTCATATTACCCTAACTATATATATACCTTAATTTATAAATTATTTTCACATTTTCTTTGTATTTTTATTTTTAATTAAACAAAAAATGTGTATTGTATATTTTTCTTGAAGAATTAACTCAGATCCATAATGAATTTGAATTATTTGTATTTAATATATTTTATATTTTATTTAGTGAAGAAAAAACTTAGAAATTTAGACTCATTTAGGATCCGTTTTGGACCCAAAACCCATTTAGACCCATTAGTTTTGGGTATGAGTATAATATTTTCAAACCCTACGGCACCGAGTCGGGTCTAGGTGTAACTAAATTTTTTTAGCATCGGGTCTGGGTATTATTAGACCCGACCCATGATCATCCCTAACCACCAGTGCCGAGGCTGGGATGAGAACTAGCTTTGGTGGCGACAACGGGAGGGGCTAGGGATGGGAAGGAGAAGGGTTGGAGTCGAAGGCCGCAAGCAAGAAAGTCGGAGCGACGGGGCGATGAGGCTGAGGAGAGAGGGGTTTTACTAGCGACAGAGGTGGGTTGGGAGGGAGGGGTTTTACCGGAGATGGGGTTGGTCTGGGAAGGAAGGATTTCGACGAGTAGGGAGTCACAGGGAGCTAGGGTGATGCCAAAAGTAGTGGCTCTTACCAGTGGAGATGAGTAGGTTTATTTTTCTTTGAGTAAAATGCTAAAATAACCATAAATTTTGACCAAAAGTGTCAATATAACGTTACAATATTAAAAAGTGTCAATCTAACTCTGGACTTGGCTGACTTTTTAGTCAACATTTCATCGGCCGAATTATGATGAAAAGATAATTTTTTAGTAAAGGAAAAAAAAGATGAAAACCCTCCTCCAATTTCTTTCTTTCACGGGCGGCGGCAAGTTAATGGTGGAGGGTTTCTTCCATGTTTCTTTCTCCCCCATCATCTTCCCCAAGTATCTCACCAAACAAAAAATAAAACTAAAGCAAAGAACTCCGGCGAATCGGAACCAAACAATATCTTGGAAAGGAGACAACTTTACAAGTTATTAATGTAAATCCGGACTACTAATCCGAATACACCACAAAATGATTCTTCCATTTAACAAATGATTAACAAACACATCACTCCATCACTTCCCCAATTTGGCGGGATAAAAATGAAAAGAAACAAAAGAAACCATCACATCTATATTCTTAAAAAAATAAAAATCAACCCTTTTCTCAAAAATCCTGAATAATTTTCCACCTTTTTCAAGCCATCTACAAGATATTAGGTTCGAGATGGACCTGACGTAAAAGTGATAGATAGAGATACGAATAGGGCTACAAAGATCTAACAGTTCTAGTGAGTAATGACGAGTCAGGTGCTTCTGGTGCTGGGCAATCTGGCCAGAAGCCATGAAGGGCGTGCATCGATGTTGGACGGCGGTGCGGTGGAGTGCTTTGTGGAGATGCTGAGTAGGGACGAGTTCGACTCGGAGTCAACTCAGGAGAGCTGCACCTGTGCGGGACTAGGCTTGCGAGGGTGAAGAAAGGAAGAAAATGGGGGAAGAAGAAGAAAGAGGTTTCCGGAGATGGTGGCTTAGCACGGTTGCTTATGCAGAAGAAAGAAATAGAGCTGCCACGTCACAAGGCTTTAGGGTATTTTTGTCATCTCAATTTTTGGTCATGCGTGAATTCATTTGGTCAATGTCGAAAATAGAGAATTTGGGTATATCTGCACAATTCGACCAAAAGTTAGAGTTAGATTGACACATTTGATAATGAATTAGGGTTAGATTGACACTCTCTCAGATTGCGGGGTTATATTGACACTTTCAATCAAAAGTTAGGGTTAGAAATGTATTTTACCCTTTTTCTTTTAAAAAAATTAAATTAATATTATATATGTATATTATACGTATTAGAGCGTGAATTAATAAAATACAGGGCGTAGTTTAGTAACACCCAAAATAATTTTGTAAAGTATACTTTAAAGTGTGATACGTATATTTCATGCTACTTCATAAAAATTTAAACATTAGTTTGAATAGAATTTAGGGTTAAATACTTTTTAACCCTACCTTTAGAGTGAAAGTGTCAATATAACTTTGTAAAATCAGAAAGTGTCACACTAACTTTAACTTTATGATGAATTATACCGATATAACCTTCCGGCCACATTCCGGCGTTGACTCACCTATTTTGGCGTTGACTAGACCAAAAAAGAAAATTTTGCCCTCGAGCATTTGAGCTTTTTTTCCTATTTCCGCCAGCACCCACCTCGCGTCACCCCCCGCCACCCTCCGCCAGCACCACCTTCGCCAATGCCACCGCTACCACCACCTTTGCCAATTTCACCGCCACCACCACCTTCGCCAATGCCACTGCCACCACCACCTTCGCCAATGCCACCGCCACCTTCGCCAATGCCCACCGGTCACCCTCTCACGTCGCCATCCACCACCACCCCACCACTGACACTATCACCACCTCTACCAAAGCCTCACCCCGCCACCGCTAAACCCTCGCCAATGGCAGAGATCCTTCACCACGGCCACACTAGAAACACACACCTCTGCACCTTCACTCTCCGATCAACCTCGCGTTCTCCTATCAACCTGCCTCTGCACACACCGCCCTCTTCAACATCTCCACCTAGCCTCTCCGCTAAACCCTCTGCCTAGCCTCTTCGTCACTCCTTGATTTACTATCGAGGCCTCAATTTGCTCCCCCCACACCACTCTCTGTCGCGCGATCTGTAACAGTGACGCCCACATCAGTTCCAGTTATCCATCTCTGGTGCCAATCTCCTCCTCTTACCCTCCCTCCTCCACACATACTGCTCTCTCTCAGCGTCGGGCTCTTCGTGTGGCCGGCTGCCATATTTGGGATCGGAATACGACGGCGACGGGACGGAGTCATGGCATCCTCTTCCGCCACTGCTGCTCTTGCCTTGCTAAAAAGGAAGGGGTAGTGGTGATTAGATACGCTAGACAAATTGGTAATGGAGGCAGAGAGGTAATGGTGGTGTCGACGGGAAGAAGAAGGGTGGAATGGAGCGGCGGTGCTAAAGAAGAAGAATGGAAGAAGAACATGGGTAAATTCATTCTTTTTTTAAGATGGGGAAAAATTGCCATTTCATTAAAATGTGCCCAATTCCGGCATTGACAATCGAAGTCAACGCATCCCAGAGATATGTTGACACATTCTTCATAAAGTTGGAGTATTTTGGCTCTTTTTGATTTTACAAGGTTATATTGGCACTTTAATCTAGAATTTTCTTAGATTTGTGAAGGTTGGTTGGACAATAGATAATGAAAACGCCACATTTCAAGAAATGTCTTGTGAAAAGATACATAAAATAAAGAGAACATCTCCTAATATGTGATATGTCCATTAGTTATGGACATGCCAGAGACCTAATTGCAATTGAAAAATTGGAGAAGGACACTAAAGTAGGCCATGCATGGTTATAAAAACTCCCGGGTCAGGTTATAAGCCAAAACAGTTGGATCCTTTCTTCTTCGTCATTCTTCTTCTCACTCCGACATAATTGCACATCAACTTTATTATACCTCTCTAATCCCTGTTGATCCTTCCTCACTGATCCATTCCGTTAAATGCCACTTTGATGAAACCTTCAACCTCCATTCCTTTAATTGAACGATCGATTTTTGATCTCCAATTCGAATGCCCAATTTCTGATCTCCAATTCGAACGAATGCTTTTCAGTTTCCAATTTCTGTTCAATTTCTGAATGAAGAAGTCTAATTGGAATCGAAATCAATGACAATTCACATAGGCACTGAGTCAGAGCAATTCAAACTACCGAATTTTAGTTAACGAAATCCAATTCGAATCAAATGAAATTTCACCTCCCAGAGATACAGATCAATGTTTACCGTACTATACACAACAAGGTAACTACCACAATTACGGAGCTTGTACTGTAGAATTGGACATGAATGAAATCTCTGAAGCAATGAATATGTGAATTTAATTGCTATGAACATGTAAAAAGCACAGTGAGCATTAGCAAAACGAACTAAATACTATTGAAAATTTTCATATAGATAGATTATGTGCATGTTACATAACAATACTTATTGTTTGTATTAAAATACACATTTGATTTAAAACTGTGAATATGAATTATAAATTTTTGCCACAATGTAATGTATAAATTACATTATAAATCGTTTCTGTTTTGTTAAAACATGCATAAGTTATCTTACAACAAGTTTTCTTATAGTACACAAAACTAGTATTGAAGAGTTGTCTACTTCAAAGACAAATACCATTGATTAGTTGCTGCTATATCCAACTAGTCTGAAATTAGATTGTAGTCAGGTTGAAGGTTTACGTCTCTGTTTGAAAAAGAGAAAGCCAAATCCACAAAAGAAGACTAATGACTTTGGAACAAAAATATACTCCCTCCGTCCCATAATTATTGGCCTATTTGCCTTTTCAAAATCAAACTTGGTAAATTTTGACCCTAAATATCAATTTATATATCTACAATAAAAATATCGTGTGAGATATTGTTAGATTCATCTTAACGTCTAGTTTCTAAATATCAATTTTTTATGCAAAATTATTATATGTAGTTAGAGATATCGACGGTTAAACATGATTATTGAAGCCTGTGAAAAATAAATAAGCCAATAATTTTGAGACGGAAGGAGTATGTTGTAAACCCATTGTAGAAGTTGTATTACTTTTCATACACATTGTATTTGTTAACCTTTATACTGCGTTCGATTGAGATAACTTTACTCAGATAAAATGTTGTATAAGTTGGTTGAGTTACATCTAAGACTTCTTAATCTATATCTTACATTCATTTCTTTTCAGTTTTTAGTAGTTCCACACCCTATTTTAAACTTATATTCATTACACAATGACCCAACCCATTTAACAGTTAATGGGTGTAAATTGAGATTATGTGAAAAATATTAGTAAGGGCAAAAAAAAATCAATAGAGGGGACCTTACCCGCTTTTGCACAGGGACCAGTGCTGCGCAAAATCGCCAACCCCCAAACCCAATTTGGAAAAACCCTCTAAAACCCAAAATCAGCTCTGCCCAATTTCCCCGCGCCACCACCTTTCCCCAAAGTATATGCTAATTCTCTCCTCTCACTAGGAGCTCCGCCACCACCGCCGCAATGTTTGGAACGGGGTTTCAGTTCACCAATGCCTCATCCTCGCCTTTCAGCTTCTCTTCATCCTCCGCCTCCGCCGCCTCTCCAAGCCCTAGCGCTCCCGCCGGCTTCCTCTTCCAGTTTCCACTACCCAACTCATCCTCCGCACCTGCTTCTGGCTTCGGCGCCACCGCCGCCGCAGCACCGACCTCAACGCCTTCTCCGCTATTCGGATCTTCCTCATCGGGACCGGGCTTAGGTTCCGGTCTATTCGGCTCCAGTTCCGCTGCCTCAGCGCCAGCAAGCGCTCCACTATTCGGAACTTCAGTGTTCGTTTCTACCTCCGCTGCAGCCGCAGCCGCCGCAGCACCGACCTCAACGCCTTCTCCGCTATTCAGATCTTCCTCATCGGGACCGGGCTTCGGTTTCGGTCTATTCGGCTCCAGTTCCGCTGCCTCAGCGCCAGCAAGCGCTCCACTATTCGGAACTTCAGTGTTCGGTTCTA
>JAULKM010000008.1:8700228-8715733 GCA_032355605.1 Rubia tinctorum
TTGTGTAAAGGGGAGGGGGGGGGGGATTGTTAAACTTATTCAAATATATTTTTATTAAAAAAATAGAAGAAATGGTCATTGGTCATATCACCCTTTTATAATCATGTTGGCCTATTTAATACCTTTTAAACTTTGGGGTTTATATCACTTTTATAAAAATTTGACTTTATTTCAATTTATTGGTCAATAATATATACTATCAAAATTAATTTAATTCAGTTAAGATATTGAGTTCAATTGAAAAGAACAGAGTTTAATTCACTTTTTCTTTTTTGGTTTTTTTTAAACAGGATATGATTGGCAAAGTGGGAAACTTGACCCTGCCATGATGAATGCCAAACAAGGACCAGATAAACTCCTGCCTCATCTTGTCCAGGTAATAATTTTATCCTAAACTAGACCATATTTAGACAGGATTAACAAGAGTGCACATGCTTTAATTAGGCATTTGTACTGTAACATTGCAGGTCTCCATAAGATTAGATGAAGATGGGGAATGTGAAACTTGTACTGTAAATGACCTAAATGAATGGTCCAAACCAACAGATTTCCCAGTGATCAACCATAGCTTCTCAGGCTGCAAGAACACATTTGTCTATGCAGCAACATCATCCGGTTCGCGCAGAGCTCTGCCGCATTTTCCCTTTGACACAGTGGTGAAACTCAACACCAGAGACAAATCCATCTCATCGTGGTCAACAGACAGAAGAAGGTTCATTGGTGAGCCTATTTTTGTGCCAAAATGCACAGACCAAGAACCAGAGGAAGATGATGGTTATCTCCTTGTGGTCGAAGTAAGTGACTGTTTTAAGTATCAGAAACGCGACTCTTATTTTAAAATAAAAACGAGCATTATTTTTCTCATCGATTCTATTTTGGATTGGTTTTGCAGTATGCAGTTTCAACACAAAGGTGCTATCTTGTTATTCTGGATTCAAAACTGGTAGGGAAGGCCAATGCACTGGTTGCAAGAATTGAAGTTCCAAGAGACTTGAATTTTCCCTTGGGCTTTCATGGATTTTGGGCATCTGATTAACCAAGTCCTTGTGTAAATTTTGCACGGGTAGAATCTATAATTACCTTTGTGGATTCTATGGAGCACATATGCTGGTGTTTGTTTAAACTCCTACAAATGTATAGAAATATCAGTACCTAGTGAAATTACTCGAGTAATACTCCCTCTGTCCCAACTTAAACTGTACAGAATTTTTATCATGATTTTCAAAAAACATGTTTGATCGTTAATATGTTTAACTAAGCATAATGTTGGCAAATAAAAAATTGATATTTAGAAACTACTTATTACGAAAAATCCAACTATATCACATACGATAAAATTATTAGTTACTTATCTATTCAAATATGTGGTCAAAATTTGAGAGTTTAACTATCAAATAGTAAGTGTGCAGTTTAACTTGGGACAGACTCACTGTTCTTTAATATTAGACGAG
The DNA here is from genome assembly GCA_032355605.1 of Rubia tinctorum. Lineage (NCBI taxonomy): Eukaryota > Viridiplantae > Streptophyta > Magnoliopsida > Gentianales > Rubiaceae > Rubia > Rubia tinctorum. Next base: position 8,701,680 of record JAULKM010000008.1, read on the forward strand.
GGACATAATGCAATTTTCAACTTAAGTAATCAAATTTTGCGGGTCAACGGGTTATAAGCGACCCGTCTTCTAATTGTCACGGTTCACACACCTCTCTCTGTTCACCTCGCTTCTCCGACGCCGCCCTGTTTCCCTCCCGGGCCGGCCCTAATATTTTGATGGTCTGAAGCAAATTAGAAAAAATGGCTCTCATATAATATTTAACATCCACAATTTATAAAATGGGGTCTCACATGAGATAGGAATTTTTTTATTAAGGCAATTAATTAAAATATGTAATATTTACTATTTTTCTCTATATAATAATAATAATAAAAAATTAGACCCCTGTATAACTGCTAAGTTAGGGGTTTGAGGCAAGCACCTTATATGCATCCCTGTGAGGCCGGGCTTGTCCCTCTCTCCACACAGCAACTCCGCCTGCTTCCAATACCAGTTCAAAGAGAAGCACGAGAATCCCACAACCATGGCAAGCTTTTTTTACCGCTCCAAACTATGGGATTTGCCCTCCCAACTGCCCTTCCGCCGTGACAGATTCCGATGGTGATAGAGCACTCCGACTGGGGGAAGAGGGCTTAGGACATCTTCTCCCCCCCCCCCTACTCAAACAACACATCGTCTGCATCTTCTCCGATGAAACGAAAAGAATGATATCGTGTGGTTATGTTTGTTGGGAATTGATTAAATCTAATTTAGCGGAATATCAATAACCATATTCAAGATCTCATGCATGTATTCAACCTGAATCTATCTAAGGGTTTAGATTACCTTTGTAGCGTGCGGAGAAACGTTCAATCACGGAGAAGAGAATCTCATATGTGGTCCCTCTATACGTATCCACATGGCACGATCAGACTGTCTACGCCGTTGTCAGCTTCGAACAGATCCACAAGCAAAGACGACCACGTCCGTCTTTCTTCTTCTCTTTTACGACGAGGTTGGTTTTATGAGAATGGTAGGTTTATTCTGTTTCTGCCGTCTGGAACGGCTAGGTTCAAGAATGTTTGTCGTAATATTTATTCCTGTAAAGTATCTATTTATACAGAATAAACATGACAATAAACCCTAACCTAAAGTCAATCTGGGCCTAACCCAATTAGACTTAACGAGTTCTAAACTCATTTCTCGTATAATTACTATTTGGGCTCTAAGCCCAATAGTCATTTATTTTATCCAATTTCATGTCTTGTGTGTCACCTTATAGGTTCGGTCATAATAAGCTGCAAGCCCAATATAATTGATGTTAACTGATCGAAAGCGGTTTCCAGCTAAACATTCCAATCACTCAAAATAAGTGAATTAATTATTTCCGTAATTAATCTTCAAATTATATTATGGAAAATGCACATTGACTGAATGATACTATTCCAACGTAATCTCCAAGCACAATTTAAGAACGCAAACAAGTGGCCTGAGAGAGTGTCATCAGTCTTGCTAACGGAACACCTACTCGAGCCACCAGAGGAGGATACATGCCATGTCTTCTTCAATATTGGCTTAGTAGATGGCTCAGCAAGGATTGGAGTGGTGATATATGATCGGGATGAAAGCTTTCTTGGAGCACTTGCTAGATGTATTTTCAAGTATAACCATGAAAGCTTATACCGAAGCTCTAGCCTTAGAGGAAGGCTTGGTTCTTGCACAAGACTTAAATATAGAAGCATGTGCGGTGATTAGGGTTGAGCATGAGTCTAGCACTCGATCCAAACCCACAAGGTTTTAAACCCATTGGGTTGGGTACGGGTCTAAAAAATTAGAACCATCGAATTTGGGTTTGGGTCTATATTTTTAAAAATGGGTCTAGGTCCGGGTCTAAAATATTCAGACCTAGACTCAACCAGTAGACCCATATATATATATATATATATATATATATATATATATATAAAATTTACCCTAATTTATAAATTAATTTCATATTCTCCTTGAATTTTTGTTTTTAATTAAACTTGTATATTATGTATTGTATATTTTTTCCTGAAGAATTAATTCAGGTGAATGTTGAACTTGAATTATTTATATTTAAGATAAGATAATATATTTTATTGAATGAAGAAAAACAAATTAGAATGTTAGATCCATTTAGGATTCGTTTTGGACCCAATAATCGTTTATACCCATTGAGTTTGGGTATGGGTCTAAGATTTTTAAACCCAACGAATCTAGATTCTAATTTTTTTGTGGTCCGGATCGGGTTTTAGACCTGACCCAGACCCGACTCGTGATCATCACTAGCGGTGATCGGCGATGCACTGGGATTGATTAATATGAGACTTCACAACATTGTGCTCATATTGTCAACTCCATTCAAGAGTTGGTTCGAAAGACTCGGTTTCGAGACCCCTCTTGGATACCGAAAGACAAAAATTTTGTAGCTCAGTCACTTGCAATTTACGCAAAGTGGAGTCTACCTGTAATAAATATATGGCTTCTCTACCGAAATTCTTGTCAAATGATTCTAGACGTTTTCCCAAAACTCTGAAATGAAAGCATTTATATTTTTCAAAAAGAGAGAGAGGATAGTTTTAAAGTTAAATAGGGATAGAATTATAGTTTTATAGTAATTAAATAGGGATAGAATTATGACAAATTCTTGAAAAATACCGTCTTTCCATAGGACTTGAATTAGAATTATAGAAAGGTAAAAGGTTTTAGTTGCAACATTTAAATTTTATTATCTAACATTCAGTAATTATAAATTTATGACCCGATTAATGCAGCCCATCATTTTTATGTAATTTATTCTAATTTACAGTTTAAACATTGATTTTTTCATAAGTTATCTTTCAAGAGACGGAATCTATAATTATATTTTTGATAATTAATTTAATCTACTATGTTCCCATAGTGTTTACAAAATTAACAGATCGAGGCTAATCCACTAATTCAAACAGCTTTTCATCAAACATAAAAATAAGATGTTTGATCGAACCTCTAATTGTAATCAAAATTTCAAGGGAAAAGTGCATAAATAACCTTATTAAATTTTGAAAGTGCAGATATAACCCTTAAAATTTGAAAGTGCAAAACTAATTCTAAATTTTTGTGACATTGTGCAGTTAAACCCATTTTTTCAATTCCGACGTAGACTCAATGCAATCAATGGTTGAGCAAACATGAAAGGACAAAATTACCCATGTACTCAAAACTAAAAATTTAGTGACAATTCATCATCTTCAATCACACCCATTGGCCACCACCTGCCGCTGATCTGCCACTATGTCGTCGCCTCACCTAGCCCTCAAACTTTCATAACCAAAACCACTTATTTCTTTGTTAACCCACCGCTCCCTGCACTGGGATCAAATCTAGCCCTCCAACTAGCCCCGCCAAGGGGAACCACACTTTTGATCTAATCGAGAGCTAACCCACAACTCCGGGAACCGTACTTCTGATCCTATCGGGAGCTAGCCTGTTGCACCGGGAACCGTACTTTTAAGCTAATCGGGAGCTAACACGCCGCTCCTTGCACCAACCACCACCACCTTCGCAAACCACCACCCTAGCCCCACTATCCATAAATCCTAGCCCCGCCACCCTAGTCCCGTCGCACACCCTGTCTCCCACCATCCTAGTTTCCTACCTCCGGCGCCCAGAAACCCTAACCCCCACCTCTGCCACCCTGAAACCCTAGCAACACCACAACAACTCTAGCTTTGTCTACCTTACTCTTCCCACAACACTACCTTTGCACAGGTCGTCGGCGATGAACGGAGAAGACAAACCGTAACTCGGTGGCTCGCTAACTTGGTAAGAGAAGACCAACGAAGTGCGCGACCAACGAAAATCCTCTGTTGATTTTCGGCCAGAAAGATCTCTCTGAGTTGCAGAAATGGAAAATGCTCTTAAAAATTGAGATATTGAAAATTAAGAGAGAAAAGAAGAAAGAAATGATATTGAGGAAGAGAGGGTTCTGGGCGTGGTCGATACTGAGCAGCAGCGGAATCGGGTGTGGAGAAGAGGGTCATAGGCATGGGAAAACGATCTTTTCATTTTCTTTTTAAAATTTTCAAACTCCGGAATATAATGGTCATTTCACTTATTTCCGGCCAATTTGACCGTTGACATTTTGATCAATAAAGTTTAGGGTTAAATTTGAACTTTCAAATTTTACAATGTTATATTGTACTTTCAAACAAAATATAGTGCTAAAAACGACTTTTCTCAATTTTCTAATGTTAGTCCAATCCGCTATTCACCTTTCAAATTTTACAATGTTATATTGTACTTTCAAACAAAATATAGTGCTAAAAACGATTTTTCTCAATTTTCTAATGTTAGTCCAATCCGCTATTCACCAAACACCCTCTTAATTAGAAGTGATCCATCATAAGAAAAAGGTCAGCTACAACATATACTATACAACATATACTATTAGAACTCTCTTAAAGTCATGTTTTCTTAATCACAATCCCTCTGTACTAAGTAGAGTTCGTCTATTAAAAAATAATTTTTTTCATAAATTATGGAAAAATTAAAATTTAAACTGAAAATTAAAAAAATAAGATAAAATTACGAGTTGCATTAATCGGGTCATAAACTCATAACTACTACACATTTCATAATAAAAAATTAAGTTGGAACTAAAGTCTTTTACTTTTTGATAATTCTATTTCAACATCATTCTTTCTATAAACATATGGAAATATAAGAACATAAATAGTTCCCTATCAAAACCCTACAGTCGTAGGCTCCCCTTTCCTCCTTCTTCCTCTGAAGTTTTTTCTTCCAATTTCTTTCCCCATCTCCCCATAATAGTTTTTCAATTGATATATTTTTAATGTTTATGTTATTGAATAAGTATGAATTTGTTTCTATACATTAGTATTGTTCTTCAACTTGATAGATTAGATTGATGTGTCCATGATAATAATTTAATCTAATTGTTCTAGTTGATGTATTTTGTCCGATCTGGTTTTACAGATCGTGTGTTCGTGGTTTTGTTTGTGTTTCTCTATTAAGAGTTTCGTTCTCGATCTGTGTTTTTCAAGATGTTTACAATTTGAACATTATAGATCGTGTTTTGGATGAAGATCAAGTGGTGTTACAGCTGTTATATATTCATGTTTGGCGTAGTGATATTGATGTTGATAACCTCCTCTTCGCCAAGTGCTCGTGATTTTCGCAGGAAGCAAGTTAATATCCTTGAGGACGACATTACAGTTTTTATGGGATCTCTGATCTGTAATAGTAAAGACAGTCTGGTTGACATGTAATTTGAGTATTCTTGCAATAAAGTGGTTATTGTTGAACCTATTTAGGTTAGATATCAATTTCATTAATTGTATTCGCTGCTAGACATTTTTCCATCATGTTTGAATGATTATTTTTAAAAAAACACACATGAAAAGACGGTCTTTTATAAGAATTTGTCTGATAAATACCAATACATTTTCTTATTTAATGAGTTTGATGCATTATTTTCCAACAAACAAACCCAGTGTAAAAGGATCACTTGCCATTACTTGTCTCATCGTTTTATTTTTGTAAACAGGCTTGTGATGCAGGTTCGCTGAAAAAACTTAGGGAAAAGTGCAAAAACCTATTAAATAGAGAAAGTGAAAACATAATCTTGTAAAATTTGAAAGTGCAAAATTAACCCTAAGTTTTTATAAAATAGTGCAATTATACCCAAATTGCACTATTCCGGCATTAGCCGAACAAATTCAGTCATTGGTCATTTATGAAAAGACAAAATACCCCTGATTCTAAAACACAAAATGTAATGACAAATATAGCCAGGGTTCTTCTTCAAACAGGCTACAATACTTCTCAATCACACTCACTACTCAATGTAAAGCAAGTAGGACATTCCAGAACAATGGTTTCCAGATAATCTACAGGCAAACCTAGTTCCCATGCCAACCAATCAATAACACGAATAGGGATTTTATTGGCTCTACTTATAACCAGCAGAAGCTTCAGGCGACGTACCGTGGTGTATCGGTCTGTACACCAGAATCTCCTCCGCGTAGTGGTTGGGGCGTCCGGACTGAGCTTAATATGAGGAGATGAGAAGGTAGTAGGAGGTGGCAGGAAGGGCTGGGCTGGGGGTTAGCGGCAGGTGAGGTGGTGGAGAGAAAGGGAGGAGAGGTGGTGGCTGGCGGATGGCAGCAATATAAGATTTAAGGCGGTGGCAAGATGGTGTATTGAATGCCTTTCCAGTTAGATCATAGATGACACTAAGGAATGATTAAAAAAACTGAGAAATTGAGGCTTGGGAGATGGTTTTCCAAGATGGTAAAGAACTGAAAAGTTCTTGGTACAGAGGAGATTCGAGATTTGAAGAAGGCGGCGGTGGCGCGTGGAGGTGGGGGAGCGGGCGGAGGCATAGCGGCGAGGAAAGTGCAGAGACGCAGGTGCGGAGGAAAACAAAATAAATTAGGCGGCGGATGAGGAGCAGTGGTGTTTGAATCATCGTCGCAATTTCCACTGAAAATATAAAATTAGGGGGATGGGGACGGGGAAGGAACAGAGAAGGGCCTGCAATTTTCACTGAAAAAATAAAATCATGACAGGAAGCTGGTTGCGCGACGGGAAAGGGTCTGCAATTTCGTTGACTGGATATTGGATGGGGAAGTAGAAGGGACAAGGAAAGAGATGAAACCAATTGCAGTGGAAATTTGTCCATTCTGATTTTATTTTCAATTTTTATCCCACAGATATGATGGTCATTTCAACCATTTCCGGCCAATTTGGATATTGACACTTTGCTCAACAAAATCCAGTCTGCACTTTCAGATTTTAAAAGATCATTTCTGCACTTTCAGATTTTAAAAGATCATTTCTGCACTTTCAACCAAAATATATGTTTAAAATGCATTTTACTCAGAAACTTATTCAAAATTTATGCATTGTTGAAAATTAAATTTTAAGTTGAAAACTCATAAATAGTGACGTGGCATATAAAGAGTATACCTTCTTCACTATCAGAACCCTTTAGTGAGATAATATTGTGGTTACTCCTGTACTATGTATAATGCAGAGACCGTTCTGAGCCCGTTTCTGCGATTTTAATTAATTAAATAACCAATTTTTCTCTTCCACCTCAGAAATTGAGCCTACAATTAAATCACTTCATTTTTTCTCGCAGGTTAAGACCACATTGGACCCACTATATGGACATCACTTGATTCTCTCTATTCTACTCATTATTTTAATAATTCAAATAAATGAAATTTAATAATACACCTATAACTTTTTTATTGGATTTTGTTTTTCAAATCTCATTTCCAAATTTTATTTTATGAAGCATAATTAAAAAGAACTTTTTTTAAAAGAATCTAATTTTGATTTTAAAAAGGTCCAAAAAATTTATTTAGATTTTAAAAAAATAAATATCAGATTTTTTTGCAATTTTTTCATTTTAAATAGCATAAAATAGGTTTTAGAAATTTTAAAAACTGGTTTTTTTATTTAAAAAAATCGATAGTGACACGTGACACCACCTGATTGGGTCACATGTCTCAATCAGCTTCAAAAAAAATTCAAAGCCTGCCATTTTGTACAATGGGGCGGGCTCAACAACATGAGTCAGAAGGACGGGCTCAACAAATGTAGCTCGCTTCGAGCCATTACTATGGGAGTTTTCGGTCCCGATTCCGTCCCAATTTTTAATTGAGCCTGATCTGAACCCTCTATTGGACATGCTCTTAGTGGCTTTTAACTGACTTGTAATTTTAATTTTTTAAAACCTAATCATAAGAAGAGAAAATTTTGTAGTTAATTTTTATTTAGATGAAAATCGAATTTATTTGTTAAATTAAAAAAATGGTGAACTTAGTTTTTAAAATTACCATTATATTTTGTGTAAATTAACTAATAAATTTTGGGTTATTTACATTTATAATCATGACTTTATGCTAAAAGTATCAATATAACCTTGTAATATCAGAAAGTGTCAATTTAACCTTAACTAATTATTGTATGTGTCAATCTAACCCTAACTTTAAGAACATTTGTGTCGATATGCCCTAAATGACTATTTGAAAAATGCCTATTTCACCACCTCAAAAAACAAAGATGGGGCCACAGAGAATTCTTGGCATTTATGTAAACTTTGAAAGTCCAACTATTGTTAGATACCTTGAACTTGAAACTGGGAATAGTTGCACAACTTGTTTTGTTGATTGCCATTTTGATGAAGAAAATGTTCCAGCATTAGGGGGGAAAAGAAAACAGCCAGAAAGGAAAATTACCTGGTCTGTACCAGCATTATTGCATCTTGATAATTATACAAAAGAGTGTGGTGGAAAATCCAAAGAATTTTGAATTTGCAAGATATAGCAAATCAACTTCTCGATGCATTTACAGACACAAAAAGAGTGACTAAATCTCACATATCAGCTGAAAATGCTCCTGCTCAAATTGAAGTCCCAAAAGGGTAAATTGAAAACAAAGTCACTCATTAAATCTCAACACGCCTGAAGCGTGGAAGACCACTCGATTGCAAAGATAAAAATTCTCGAAAAATAAAAGAAATGGGAAAACAAAATGACCTCAAAATAGAGAAACGTATTCCTGTAGAAATACGAAATGAGAAAAATTGAGAAATTTCGACTAATTATACCAATACAGGTATAAGGTGGAATCAAAATGAGAAAGTCAATGTTGCATTCTCTTAAAGTTTGGCATGCGATGTTATGGATGAAAATAATGGAGATCTCGAACCACGGTCTGTTACCGAGTGTAAAAATAAACACGATTGGACAGATTGGAAAAATTCTATTGAAGCTGAATTAGACTCACTTAACAAGTGCACAGCCTTTGGGCCTATAGTACTCATGCCTGAAGATGTGAGACTCACTGGATACAAATGGGTATTTGTACGAAAAAGAAATGAAAAGAACGAAATTTTGAAATACAAGGCACGACTCGTTGCACAAGGTTTTTCTCAAAACCCCGGAATTTATTTTGAGGAAACATATTCCCTTGTCATGGATAGAATTACATTCAGATTCCTTATCAGTCTAGAAGTTCATGAGAAACTTAATATGCACCTTATGGATGATGTTACCGCGTACTTATACGGATCACTTGATGCTGGCATTTACATAAGGATCCCCGAAGGATTCAAAATGTATGAAACATTAAGTTCAAAACCCAGAGAAAGATATTCAATCAAATTACAAATATCATTATATAGGCTAAAGCAATCCGGACGCATGTAATACAACCGACTAAGCGAATATTTGTTACAAAGGGGGTATGTAAACGATCCTATTTGTCCTTGAATTTTCATCAAGAAAATAAGATCAGGATGTGTGATTATTGTTGTCTATGTAGATGATTTGAATGTCATTGGGACAAATTAGGAGATTCGGGAAGCAATCTCTTACTTAAAGAAAGAGTTCGAGATGAAAGACCTTGGGAAAACAAAATATTGTCTCGGTTTGTAAATTGAGCACTTGCAAAGTGGGATACTTATGCATCAATAAAATTACACGAAAAATATATTAAAGAGATTAAATATGGATAAATCAAATCCATTGAGTACCCTAATGGTCGTCAGATCCCTTAATTTGGAAAAGGATCCATTTCGTCCATGTGAGAAATCTGAACAGATTCTTGGTCCAGAAGTACCATATTTTAGTGCAATTGAAGCTCTGATGTATCTCACTAATTGTACTCGACCTGATATAGTTTTTGCTATTAACTTATTAGCGAGATTCAGTTCATCTCCTACTAAAAGATATTGGAAAAGAATCAATCATGTATTTATTTACCTTCAAGGAACAATTGATATGAGATTATTTTATCCCAACAATACGAAATCATATTTGATTGCCTATGCAGATGCAGGTTACCTGTTAGATCCACACAAAGGGAGATCACAAACTGGTTATGTGTTCACCTGCAGAGGGACTCCGATTTCTTGGCGTTCCCGGAAGGAAACACTCACCGCCACATCATCAAACCATGCTGAGATTATCGCATTACATGAAGAAATCCAAGAGTGTGTGTGGTTGAGATTCATAACTCGACATATCAGAACCACGAGTGGTCTCCTGTCAAATGATGATCCAATAACACTTTATGAAGATAATGCTGCATGTGTTAATAAAATGAAGGAATGATATATTAAAAGTTATAGAACAAAACATATCCCTCCGAAATTCTTTTCATTTACTCAAGATCTAGAAGAGAGTAATGTTATTAACATTCAGTATGTTCGCATCTGTGAGAAATCAGCGGATCTCCTCACAAAGGCTCTTCCCACTATAGTATTCAGGAAACATGTTCATGACATCGGGATGAGAAAACTATGAAATTTATGAAGAAATAACTAATGTCAACATGGGAGGAGCTATATAGGGTTGTACTTTTTTTTCCTCTTACTGTGGTTTTTATTCCATTGATTAAGGTTTTTAATGAGACGGGATGAACACATAATTATTGTAATAAGCATTTCAGGGGGAGTGTTGTGAATAATGAAATGTTCATTAGCAATAAGCTAGATTTTTGATAATTAATTGTTTCACTATTCATTTACCCTAGTGGAACACTATGTAAGTACCCCCTAAATTCTTCTATAAATACCCCTTAAGAAGATGAAGAAAAACACACCTCTCATTCTCACTTTCCCACTTTACCTCATCTTCAGCTTCTTCTCCATTCTCTTCATCTTATTTTCTATATCAAGTTCCTTACCACTTTCTTAATTATTGCAAAGTTAGTGATTTTCAAAACACAGTCAATTTTTTGTATGCTTGGCCATAACTAGGCACTGAGTAAGTCTATCACCCATCCACAATATACAAATTATATACCCTCCTTATGTCCCAATTAGAATTGCACTCTTGCTTTTTATAAGCCGTTCAAGAGACATGTTTAACTGTTAATATGTTTATGTACGTATAATAACGTTAAATAAAAAGTTGATATTCAAAAACTACTTGTTACGACAAATTGAACAATGTCATATACAATAATATTATTGTTCATATATATATATATATTCAAATATGTGAGTAAATTTTGATAGAGAATAGTGTCTAAAAAGTAAGAGTGTAAGTTCAAGTTGGATGGAGAGAGTACTATTCTAATTACTAATGAACGTTTATAAAAAAATGAGCAAAGTTCTAAAATAACCTGACTTTAGGATGAAAGTACAAATATAACCCTACAATCTCAGAAAATGCTAATATAACCTTTGACTCATTTGACTTTTTGGTCAATTGATTTATGGCCGGATTTCAGTGAAAAATATGATTTTCCCCTAACTTAAAAAAATTAAAATAAAATAAAAAGGCTTCATCTTGTGTCGTCTTCTTTGTGCCCTTTCTCGATTCTTTTCGCCCCCCTTCTTCCCGATTCTTTTATTCTTTTCTTCTTCCACCTCCAACGAAGGTCATCTCAGTTATATGCCCATCCTTCCGCTCGGGTCTGGCGCTTTGCTGAGCGGCCCTGGGGTCTGAGCGACCCTGGGGTCTGAGCGGTGAAGTCGTCCTTGGACTAGGATTTCGCGATGATGGCACTGCCCGAAGAAATCGATTGGTGGTTTCCTGGGGCTAGGGTTTCGCTGCGGCAACGTAGCCCAAATAAATCGATTGGTGGTTATAGAACAGTAATGGTGGGACAGTAATGGCGGTGTCGACTGGAAGAAGAAGCTAGTGTTAGAGGGGTAATGGCGGATGGATAATTTCAGAGGGGTGGTTGCTATGGTGGCGAGCGGGGGTGGTGAGGAGCCGAGAAGGGGTGATGGAGGTGGCGACGGCAAGGAGGTGGTGGAGGAGGCGTAGGTGGAGCCGAGAAGGGTGGCAGTGGTGGTGTTGGTGGAGGTGGGTAGCGGAGGTGGTGTTGGTGAATCAGGGTTTCACACAGCCGGTGGAGGTTTTCTCATCGGAGCTACGGCGGAGCTTCAAAATGAGGGGATTTTGAGGATTTCAGAGCGCTTAGATTGACAGATTACGATTTTTTTCCAAGATCATATTAAGGGTCATGCACGACACCCAGGTTCCGATCAACTTTTTGGCTAATCTAAATAGAATCTGGGTCTCTGGTGATGTCGGCGCATCAAACCGGGTAGGGCTCCTCCAAAAATTATTTTTTGTTGGGTCGAGAGCATATCTGGGTCGACTCGCCAAGGTCGTCAATCTCCAATTCCTCTTTGTCATCCAAGGTCCTCAAATCTGGCATCAGCGCCATGATTTCATCGGCCACAACTAACCCGGAGGTGAGGAAATCTGAGTGTCGTGGCTTCCCAGAGATGGCGTCGAAGGATTCGTCGATGACCATGAATTCTTTGGCGACTAGGGTTTTTGGCCTAATTCTGGCGGCGGCGACGTTTTCCGGTAGTGGAGCGGCATCAGGAGGGGTGGAGGAGCAACAGTGAAGAAGAAGACGATGAAGGGTAAAAGATAGAGTTAGATTGACACATACACTAATTAGTTATGGTTAAATTAGCACTTTCTCGTATTACATGATTATATTGACATTTTTATCGTAAAGTTAGGGTATAACCCTATTTTTTAATACTGATGGACGTTTTTCCCAAAAAAAGATTGATTTCAAACAACATTTACATAATCTCATCCTCCCTCCGGAATGATTAATTTCAAACAATATTTACGTAATCTCATACTCCCTCCAGAATGATTGATTTCATACAAGATCATAATCTCATACTGCCTCCGCTTCTCTATATTAGAATCACACTTTCCTTTTTATCTTGTTTCTTTTATATCGACACACTTTCAATTTTTGGTAAGATTATTTCAATTTCATTTATCCATTTTTTTCCACCTAAATACAATAAACTACACCTATAATAAGACTGCAATTCATAATTTCCCCTTATAATTTAATGGCTTCACGCAAATTCACAGAATCGAGGATAATGGCATCACAAGTTCTCCACATCATTAATAACTAACTATTTTAATTAATGTAAATAATTAAAGAATTTACAAAACAAAAGTTACCACTAGTCCATTATGCAATTTTTTTTTGAAATCTCATTATGCAACTATTTGATTAGTGTAAAGTGCATCTATACCCCAGTTATTTGATTAGTACACATATACGTTCCAGTTTTTTAAAAGTGCATATATACTCCCCATGTTGTTCGAAAGTGCACATATACCCTACCATATTTTTCGAAAGTGCACATATACCCCTATAGTCAGATAGTGGTGTTGAAAAAGTGAGGAGTATATGTGTATTTTCAAAAAAAAAACTAAGAGGTATATGTGTACTAAACAAGAAATTAAGAGGCATAACTGCAATTTAATCATTTGATTATAGTTTCACCGAAGCGAAGTTAAATATCGAAGATCAGAATGTGAACAAATCTAAAACTCATTTCGTACTCGCAAGATCTCGATCCGTTAGTTTGAGTATGTGTACGATTTTTTTATAACTCATTGGAAACAAGTCATGTTTGAATCTACATACAAATTTTAAAACGGATATTTACATTTATAACCCTGAAATTAGGCTGAAAGTGCCAATATAACCCTGCAATCTCAGAAAGTGTCAATATAACCCTGATTTTTTAATGTATGTGTCAATATAACCCTAACTTTCCTAAACTTTGTGCCAATATAACCCTAACTCACTTATTCCGGTATTGACCTAAGAATTCAGGCTAAATCATAAGATGAAATGACAAAAATACCCTTAGAACAAAATTAAATTACTTTTCTAAAAACCTAATGCTGCATTTTCTTAAAACCTAATACTTTCCGCCGCCGAGCTCCAGCTCTCCGCCGTCGAGCTACAGCTCCCCCGCCGCCAAGCTCCTCCATCGTTTAAAACTCCGCCGCCCTAAAACCCTAAACAATCGTCTGCCGCCCTCTTCCGTCACGTGGCCATTTTCTCACCGCGGCACCGCCACTTGAAACCCTGGCCCCCACCGCAGCCCCGCCTTCCCCCACCATCGATCGCCCGTGCCTCGGCTTACTCCGCCGCCCTACTTCGATCGTCTTTGCCCCGTAAAACCTAAGACCCCCCCCCCACCGTCGATCGCCCTTGCCTCGCCTTACTCCACCGCCCTACTCCGATCGTCTTCGCCCCCGTACACCTAAGACCTCCCCCCCGTCGATCGCGTTTGC
>JAULKM010000008.1:8718979-8730290 GCA_032355605.1 Rubia tinctorum
CACATCGGTGGCATTGAGGTTTTGTAGTTTAGTAGTCTCGGCTTCAGCAGCGATGCGGGCTTGATCAGCAGCATCGGTACTTGAACCAGGAGCAGACATAATTGCGGATCAGCGGCAGAAACGGATCAGCGGGATTCGGTGCGGCACGTGGCGAAATCGGCAACGGTGCATGGGATGAGCTGCGGCGGCGCGTGGCTGACGGCTGCGGCGCGTGGGACAGCGGCAAAAATGGAGCAGTGGCTGATCAGCGGCAGGAATCGACTGATCGGCAGCGGAGGCACAGTACACCGGCGGCGGACGCTGGGAGACGGCGGCGCGGTGGCAGCGCGGTCGGAGGAGCGGCGGTGGCTCGGAAGAGAGAAAAAAACATTTTTAGGCTTTCAGGATTTTAGACTCTGATACCATGAAGAATATTTGCGGGGTAATAATTGTGTGTTTGTATTCATGTTTTTGGGTACATTATATAGTAGTACAAAGAACTTATACCAGACTTGGAAAGGAATTCTAATAAGGACCTAGACCAGACTAGAAAAAGAATTCTAATCTAATCACAATTTACCTAATATTACAATTCCTTAATAATTGTAATCAATTATTGCTGGGACAGAACTAAATACATATGAGTAATTATGTGTAATATGTATATGGTTAGACATAGATCGTACTCTATTCGTTCAAACTTTTTATGCTAGCGCTCATCTCACTAATATTTTTTACCCTTTTATATTTATAAAAAGAAGATTAAAAAGGAATATATTGGCATAGAGAGCCATGTATTTGAGTATAAAATTATTTTTAAAAAATTTAATGCACTTCAATTCACTTCATTTTAGTTTAGTTCAATTACTCAAATGTGATTCATTATATAATATAGATTAATATAATATCGTTACTTTTTATAACTTAATTTTTTTACTTTATAATTTAGCATATATATAAAATCATCAATAAGCTGGCGTGACATTACTTGGATGTTTGTAAAAAATGTGTTGTTAATATAATCTTATTACTATTATTACTTTACTTAATTTTTTTACTTTAGCATATATAAAAAAAACATCAATAAGCTGGTGTGACATTACTTGGATGTTTGTGAAAAATGTGTTGTTAATGGGTTTATTGGAAATTGCTAAGTGGGGTAAGCGACGACGATATTAATAGAATGTTGTGGAAGGTACTAAAAGTTTGATGAAAGAATGTCCAAGGCAATATAGGAGTGACTTGCACGCACACTAATGTTATGATTTGCCAAAGGCTTGAAAACCAATTAACGTTTTCAATTTTGAGAGTTCTGGAAAGAACTAATACCTTTAAGATTATTTTGATAGATGTGAAATATTATATGCTCTTTTGAGGGTTCGAGGATCAATATTAATATACAGTCAAATTATTAAGTATTCGTTCCTAACTTGTTAGTCACTACTATGCATGTATAATCCACAAAAATAGTTTCATAATACTATTTTAAAACTAAATAATATTATGTAAAATAATATCAAAAGTATTAATTAAATAAAATAACATGAAATTAGTAGACTATTTATTTATGACAAAGTCTTGTATAAAATTGTTTCACAGTGAGACCATATATTTAAATTACAAAGAATTCAACATTTGGGATTTTAACATGCATTTTTGAAAATCAGGGGCTATGTCAAACAAAAATTCAAGGCCTAGATATATTAAGATATTTTTTTTATATTTTGTATTCTGTTTTTTTGTAAAGTAAGGATTAGATTAGAATCATTTTCCTTTCTAACAAAATGATGGGCAAAGTTCTTGCAGGCGGCGGTGGGCAAGGTTTTCATATCGCAGCGGGGTTGGGCTGGGATGGGTGGTGGCGGGATTTCCATGCCTAGATTAAGTGGCAGCGCGACGGCTGCAGAGTGGAGGAGCGGCAGCGGTGGGGGAGCAGTAGCGGTGGGGGAGTGGCTGCGGTGGGGGAGAGTATAATTCTCCATACAAATTTAGTTTTTGGCCTGATGAGCATTTTTGTCATTTCAAATGTGGTCAACTACCGGAATGTCAAGCTTAACGTCGGAAGTGTCATCCGCTTATTTTTTTTAATTTCAAACATTTGAGAGTTATATTAACACTTTCGCAAGTATATAGGATTATACCCTTTAAAAGATTACTCGGTTGTGGGGGTTGTCCAAGGGTTAAAAAGTTTCTACAACAAACGGACAGCACAATGCAGCACGTACCTGAACAATGTCACTCGTACGTTAAGGACTGAGGAATGCATTCGCAATGGACCTGAGGCTTAACTGTGACTTCTGATCGGGATAAGTAATTGGATTTAGTTGGGATTTCAGACATCAGTTTCGGAAGTGAAAACGATTGCAGAAAATGATAGCTTTATTAAGCCATTTCAGATATTGAATACATCGTCTGGTTCAGTCGATTGTTAGTCATCCAAAAGACAGTAAATGGTCATCATCTCAAGCTACTTTATCCCCAAAAACAGCATATCAGGTTAAATCAGGCTATCACATGGGCCCATGGCGGCGTGGGAGAATAAGTAGAGTAGGAAATTGTCCACCTCGCAACACGTTCGACAAACTTAGAAGATGTCCAAATGTGAAAAATCCTATGAAATGGGAATAAACCTGAGACCATCAAGTTCTTATGGTTATGGAGAATAATACAAGAAACCTCTCCTACTTATAACTCGAACCTACTTTCGTAGAGAGGCATTAATTGTTGGGTTTTCTCTTCAAATTTCAAAATGATTAATTAATAAGAGTTAAAGAATTTTCATTTATGAATGGGCAGGTCGAGGGCGGATTCATGAATTGAAAAATCTCAATAGTTAGGTTTATGAAATGGGAGACTTTTGGTATGTACTTGAACTCTATAAATAGAGGGTTAGTTAGAGTTGATAGGTGTGAGTTTGGTAGACATCTATTCTGGCATTCAAATCACCCCTTCTGTATCTACAAGTTGTGGAAAAGATGTAGTCTCTTCTGAATCTGTAATCTGGTCGGATGGTCCTGCATGACATCCAGACATCTGTAATCTGTCTGGCCATTTGGACATTAATCTGTTTTGATCGTGGAGGTAGCTAACGTGCCTGGTGAACTACATTAAATTTTGTGTTATGTTTTTCTTCCTTTCTTTTCCGTCATCTTGATTTTGCGTAAGGGGGTATTTTCCCAACATTAACATCTCCACACTGTGCCAAGTGTGCTCAATGATTGAAGAATCAGTGGAGAACATGTTTGCAAAGAAACTATGCTGTCTAAGCAAAATATGGCTACATTTTTCAGAGGTCAACCGATGTCACTGGGAGATTGGTTAAAGCAATGGTTTAAAATAGCACCAGAGAAGGACTGACGTGGAACTTGCATATATCGTAATATGGGTGATTTAGCGTGCAATGAAGAAGACAACTTTGGACCAAGAAATGACTTCAATTGAGCGAACGACGTCGGTTATTATTAACAACTATGAGGAGCAGAAGCCCACTGCATCCAGAGCAGTCAGTTCCAACCAAGATGGATTATTGGAAGGATCACATCATCAGTCAACCACTGAAGAGGACTGAATACAAGAAACAATCAGGGCAGGGGACATTTAAATACCGTGGCTAAAACGGGATAGTGCAGCAATCATATGCTCTATGGAAGCATACTGATTGTTAGAGACGCGGCGTTCTGTGGACATACGTGGAAAAGGGTGGCCGCTTGGTGTGCTGGATGATGCAGTGCGATACCCTCATGGACTGGAACGAATAGCCTTTATACTCTATCGGCACTATGAGCAGAATTGACATCGATCCTGGGCACTATAAAGGAGGTAAGCATAGGGGACTTCAGGCACCTTATAATCGGATCACATTGCGAGAATGCATTGCACTACATCATAGGCTACCCTAAGTTCCCTCCATATATAAAATTCATAGTTAAGGAAATCAAAATTCTAGCCATGGCGTTTCCAAGGCTTCCAATTGTAAAAGTCGGTAGGTTAAGAGTGACCAATGTGGATAATATTGCACAATCGGTTATAAATTGTAATTTTATCCTAACACTGTAATGAGAAGTAGCCTACTTTTTTTTCCAAAAAAAAAAGTACTTCATCAAAAGCCAAAGTCAAGAACCGAGTATTTGGACGTCACCAGCAAAAAAAGTACTTCATCACAAGCCAAAGTTAAGAACCGAGTATTTGGACATCACCAGCAACATTAGTGCGCTAAACACAAGGGCTACATCAACAAAACCACATAACATTGTCAAATTCCCAAGTTTACAAGAAATTTTATTTTCTCAGCCCTCTGGCGTTGTAGAATTCTACAGCATTCCAACAAGTCAATCCAAGAGGGCAGCACCGTCTGAACTGGACAATTAGAATGAACAAGAAATTAGCACAACCTAGCTAGCCATTGGGTGGTTGTAAACATATTCAATTGCAAGAGGACAGGAGTCGATCTTATCAGCTTCCTTGTCTGGGATTTCGAGCTTGAATTCTTCCTCCAGGGCCATCACAATCTCAACCGTGTCTAAACTATCTAAGCCCAAGTCTTTCTGGAAATGAACGCCAGGAGTCACCTGAAGAGATTATAGCATAAGAGAAGCAGGTGTCAACATCTATTCCAGTTTTCTACTAAAAACTTTATCGTCACAACTAATGAGATGAAATACCACAGCAAGAAAGAGAAATCACTGGCTACTGCTGGTGAACCAAGGGGTTGCAAATTTACACATCACCAAATCTAGTAGTAGTTTTCAGAATCACATACAGCCCAGTTCATACTACGATAAGCAGGAATCTACACGTAGGATAGAGGGTACTATCTTCAACAAAATACGGAACCTTGTGTTAAACTAACTAAAAGAACCAATAATGAGTATTGTGCTCCAAAAAGAAGAAAAAGATGCTACATGCCACTACACATCTACTTAACTGATAAAGGAGGTTGCAGGTGCAAGTTCATAGAATGTTAAGGGAGAATAATGTGCAAACCTTGAGACTTAAATTGGATAAAAATACAAAATTTTCAAGAACTACCATAGAGGAATACCCTAACAAGTAATTGCATCCAATGGAACCAGCATTAGCAGAGTTACAATTTCACAGGTAACTACAACACAAGAATTCTAACAATTACAGATAAAAAGGGACCAACAGACTTGGTACAGGAAGAACTTAATGGGATAATATTAGCACGCATAGAACTTATGCTGAAGCAAAAAAATGTTCTCCGTAGCATCCAAGGTCTTACTTCACTTGCCCATAATAGAATTGTCCCCTATTTAGCAAGAAGCCATGTATGTCACCATAGAGTCTGAAGCATAAATTACCTCCACACGACCAGTATAAAGAATCAAAGCTAAGAACATGAAACCCATTTATATTTCAGAGACTAAATAATCATTAGTTTGATCATGTCCTCAAACTCTAATAAAAAAACTACAAAACTTCCTGCTCCAAGTCATTTTATAAGGACCTTTCTTTCCAGCATTTCAAGTCATTTCCATTAGCAAACCAAAGAAAATCTCGATTGGCAACTCCATACATTCCTAAATACTAAAAAAACCAAATAAGATAAAAGTTCAGACTGATCATTTATGGGATTAAAAGCTCCCCTGGTGTCATTTATCGATCGAAAATGGTTCAGAAACTAGAAATACATAATAACTGTTATAATGAAAAAACCTAAAGCTCATCCCTCTTCATCTAGCAACTGTATATACTCACATTTTACCCTACATTCTAAAAACTAAGAAACAACAAAAGGTAATCTAAATCAAATTCAGCTAGCATAAACAACAATTCGCATGAAGTAAAGAAAACAAATCGACCTTAGCGGGGTCCACTTTGGGGAAGCACTTGACGATGTCGAGGATTCTTGAGGTGACTTCCTCCTTGTCGAGCCGATCGTCGCCGTGGGATGACATCAGCCGAGCACCGCCGATCTTAGACCCATCTACGGCTACCGTCTGGGAGACTGAAACCGGGATTCTGATGCAGCGGAGAAGGGTCGATCTCAACGCCGATGCCATTGTCGGAGGTGTTTTGGGGCGACTCTGGAGACTGCAGTGAGAGAGATTTTGTATTTGCGTTTTGCTTCATCAACTTGGACACATTTTCATTTTAAACCCCAGTCAATTGTTTGACTTCTTCTCGTTTGGATTTGGTTTCTCTATGTACCGGGCTTCACTTTAAAGCCCACCATTTTGTCCGGGATTAGGTTAGTCATTGAAGGGTGTCTTTTAAATTCTTTCAAAAGCTAGTTACGATCGTTAGGGTGCGTTTGATATAGTTGTGCTTAGTTATAAGAAATGAGTGAGTCTCCTGACAGACGATCTATCCATAAGTTTATGGATAGACCTACTACATTTGTTAAATTACATAGTAAATTTAGAAATTTTGAAAATATTTATTTATATTATATATTTTAATATTTACATTCAAATTCATATTATTACTTTTTTTAACTTTTAAAAGATAATATTTAAAATTTATAAAAAATTACAACATTTAAGATAAAAAATCACTATGGACTGTCCATAAACTTATGAAAATGTCATCTTTCCTGAGACTTTCTCATAAGGAAAACTATCTTATTTTGGCTTATTTTGAAAGCAGTGGGAGACCATAGTTTCTGTTTTCCCCAAAAAATAACTCCTGCTTCTTAAATAAGAACTTTTTTATCAGTTTACCAAACAATGAAATTTTAATTTAACTTATAAGCAAAGCACTTATAAATCATGCCAAACACGGCCTTAATGACCTTGATCAACAGAGCCAACACAGTTTTGGAGTATTTTTCACAATATAAGACTATCATTTTTCAACTTTTCATTCAATTCTTCCACATGGAAGAGAGAAGTCTCGAGAGAAGAAGTCTCTCAAAAGTTTGGGTGACCACCGCCATGTAGTAGGGTGGTCTCAGAGCAGCTGCACTGCTAACCCCAAAGAGAAGAATCTTGAACAATGAGACTTATTTTTGTCTATAATGGGAGACTGATCTTCAGAAAAATGAATGGGGCTCGTGATGTGTTTAGAAAAGTCTATTGAAGAGAAGTCTTCCATTTTTGAATGGGACTCATACAACGTGGACTAAAAACAAAACCACATAGCCCACTTGGCCACTTAGCCACTTTTGATTTGCAGCACATTCATATGCAGCACAATGAAAATTTAATTTGCAACATTCAGTTCACTACGGTTCATATTATCATTTCATAGTTCCCTTTTTACTCAAATCCATTTCAACGGCTCTATAACATTTTCTTTCCAATGGTGATTTTTGTGTGTGTATAAATAGAGGCCAATATTCACTATAATTTGACATACACTTCATTCTAAAAATCTACATCTTTCTTTCTCAAAATTTAATTTGCTCTATTTCAACTGATTATTATTCTTGATCATGGAAGAAAAAAAATCTTAGATTTGAAAAAATGTCGATGCCCAAAAATCAAACAAAGCCAATATATTGAAATCCAACGTTCTAATTTATAGTGAAAATATGAATATGGATATGGCTAAAAATGAAAGTTACAAATTTAGAAATTCACAATTCAATCATTTTAGTAGCTCATTTTTCCATTCTCAATTTCCACCGAATCCTTTGAGTCTGATACATCTGAACATGTTGATACTGTATGGTCAATCCCCCGTGTCATTTTATGACTATCCTCCTTTTGTCCAACAAATTCCTACAAATCAACACTCTATGTCACCGGGTGGTTTTTCTCCGTTCATGCCCGATGGTGGTAATTTATTTGTGGGAGGAGGTGTTAACATACGGGGGTTGCTAGTTATCACATGAGTGGGGAAAGCCAAGGTTGCAATTACAGGATTCCAGTGGTAGTTGATGAACTAGAGGTGAATCTAAATTTTGGTGAGTCGGAAGTGGAGTTGATGGACGACGAAATGCCTTTTGAAAAGAAAAAAGCGGTGAGGAAACAATTTTTGGATTTGAACAAACAACGTGTTCTAATACATGGTTGGTGGGAAACTACAAATGATTGAGAGACCGGCATAAACCAGAAGAGAGACACCTACTTGGGTAAAATTACAACTGAAAACGGGGTAACTTAAGACCCTAAAAAGGTTTGAATTATAAAGTCTTTAAGAATCGGTGAGCTACGATTTCAAAGGCAGTTGGAAAATTTATTAGTGTGATGCTGGAAGCTAATCGACGACATGGGAGTGGAGGCTCCGAAACAAATGTGTTAGATGAGGCACACATCTTATTCAAGGAAGAGGTAATGTATGTAAAATCAGGATATCAATTGGTATCAGAGCAAAACAAAATTTTCTTGTGACTGCAAAAACAGAAGTTTTCAAGCTTACCATCATATCAATCGACATCGGTTAGTATCGTAGAAGGATATTAGTTGGTACCTTCATAACTGTATTTTTCTTTTCAAAAAAATTAAAAAAGGAAATCAGAAATCCACCGCCGCCACTCAAGTTCAGCTCCGATGACCAGCCATGGCCTGGCTCTTAGATTAGAAAAGCCGATGTATCCCCCACCACTCTTCTCCGTTTTGATCGCCGTCATTGCTCTGATCATCTCCGACGAGCTCCTCCATGTTCCACATTTTCTTCTTCTCCTGTCACTTTGCAACGTTTTCCACCTCCAATGAATCCGGCTCCTCCAACGGCTATCTTACTCAGTCTCCTTTCCAAGTTCCCATTCAACCACAACAATTCACAGAGGTCTTCATCCTCATTTTCCCTATCGTTGCTGCAACCTGCCAGTGCGTGTCTTCCACGCACGCCTGAATTCAAGCGCAATCTTACACTCACTTTTCCCAGGTTGTAGATCCAATCGTAATCGAACTTGGCCAAGAATTCCTTCCATCTTTTCTGCTTTGGGTTCAACTTCTTGTGCGTCTTAAAATATGTCCGGTCGTTATCACTACGAACGAAATTCCCATCAAATAGTGCTTCCAAATGGGTTCAACTTCTGATCTTGCCTAATAGTCCTTTAACATTTTGCTTTCATAAGCAACCGGGTGTCCTTCCTACAACAAAACTCTGCCAATTGCATGATCAGAAGCATCTGTGTGCACTTCAAATAGTTTATTGAAATATGGCAATTGTAGAACCAAATCAGTAGCAACGGCAGCCTTCAGGGCATCAAATGTTGTCATGCATGCTTCACTCCAAACCCAAGGAGCATATTTATTCAAAAAATCCGTCAAAGGGCTTACCAGTTTTGAGTAACCCTTTATAAACCTACGATACTAATTCGCCAAGCCCAAAAATGATCTCAAGTCCGGGACTTTGGTTAGAGTCGGCCATTCCATCACGGCTGCCACCTTCTTTTCATCTATCCTGATCTAGCCTCCACTCAGGACATGCCCAAGAAAAGTGATTTCTCGAGTGCAGAACTCACACTTTTCCTTCTTGACAAAAAGCTAGTTTTCCCTCAGTTTGTTAAACACATTTCTCAACTGTTCACCATGATCTTCAAACGACTCGGAGTAAATAACAATATCATCCAAGTACACCACAAAAAAAGTGTCTAGATACTCATAATGAACATCGTTCATCAGATTACAAAAGGGCGCTGGTGCATTTTTCAAAGCACGCTAGTTAGCACGGAAACAGAGAGATTTACCTGCCTTATTTTGGAACAAGGTTGGCGCACCATATGGAGCCTTAGATAACTGCAGCAATCCTTATTCTAATAGTTCATCCAATTGCTTCCGGAGCTCTACTGATTCCACTGGAGACATGTGGTACAGTGCTTTGCAGGGGGGCTTGCTCCTGGAATCAGTTCAATATTATGATTCATGGCTCTTTGGGGCGACAACTTCTTGTGTAGTTCAGCTGACATCAAATCAGCAAAGTCATCAGTACATTTGCAATAGTCGGTGGAACATCCTAAACAACATCTAGCTTGATTTCAACCAACACCGAAAGGAATGTTTGTTCTCCTTTCTCGAAGCCTTCCTTCAACTAAAGTGCCGACAACATCCCTATAGCCTCTCTCTTCCTTTTGGATATGCTCCTTCGAGTAACAAGGAACAAGGTTCGAAGTTCTCTCATCCGCGATCATTAATCCACTCAAGTGTGGGATAGGGTAGGCCTTATTAATACACATAAAACCCTTGCCTAATATTATCTCAAAGTAATATAAGCATCTTAACATAATGATGCTGATTACACGCAACCAAGCATTTAAACGGAAATCAACATCAACCCGGCCTAACACTTTTATGGGTTGTACATTCACAATTTTGATTTCGCTATTGTGAGACATTACATTCAATTACAAATCCTAAGCTATTGGTGTAGTAATAAAATTATGTGTAGAACCATAATCAAGCATAGCACTCATAGAATATCCAATAAATTGTTCCCAAAACAAACATCAAATAATTCAAAGGGACAGAGGGATTGTTCGTACTGATAGTATTAAGACATTGTATGGGATTTATCTTAACCTGGATGCCCTTGTTCTCACTTGGCTCAATAGTCAATGTTGCATTCACTCGTCTTTCCTTCTGCGGGGAATCTTGGGCAAAGTATGGACTACCACACTTGTAACAGCCACCCATTTTCTTTCTTTCATCCTTGGAACCATTATTCCTATGGTTCTCTTTCTTGGAATCATACTTCTTGGATTTCTATTCCTTCTTCTTTCCGTCCTTCCCCTTCTTATTGCCTGAACTAGTGAATGAGGCTTTTAAATCCACTAGTTCTCGGTGGCAGAAACGGTCTGGGCTAAGTTTTGTACACCCTACTTATGTAACTCAGACTTGGCCCAATTTTGCAAACCGTTCACAAAAGTAAATAACTTATTTGATTTTGACATATCCGTCACATCCAACATGAGAGAAGTGAACGCCATCACATATTCTCACACCAAACCCGTTTGCTTCAACATTTTTTAACGTCTCTCGAGCAACCCATGTTGCATTGGTCAGAATGAACTGGGTCTTTAATGCTTCCTTCAAACCATCCCACGTTGTTATTGGAATAGACTTGCTATCCACACTCAGGGTCTTTCACCAGAGTTTTACATCTCCTGACAGGTACATGTTTGCCACGTTGCTGACCTGCTGATATCTTAGCGCACCTAAAATAATTCTCAATGTCCCAGAGAAAGTTTTCAACTCCCTCAGAACTTCTGGTTCCATTGAAACCTTTTGGTTTAGGCACCTTGAATACATCAACCCTCTCCGGACGAGGACCAACGACGTGGCCATTTGCAATGGTTTATTTCATAAGCTTGACTTCCGTTGCTAGATAGGTCCAAAGAGGATCATTGATATGAATCTCCTTGCGAAGACTCTGGATTGCAGAAAATTGGATCTTTATTTATTTGAGGATCTCGCCCAACTCA
>JAULKM010000008.1:8743894-8766495 GCA_032355605.1 Rubia tinctorum
TTCGCTTGAGGGGGGTGTAGAATAAATCAATATGATGATTAGATTAGATTTGATTATGGATTAGTTTGATGACTAGACTAGAATTCTACTAGGACTAGTCTACCTTTTGGACTCTATTTATTTCATTCAGTAATATCATAATCATCAAGGCAAATAATTTTCTCATGGTATCGGAGCTCTCAAAAACTCTCCGATGCCAAAGTCAATCTTACCCTCCAAGCTAAGAATAGAGAAAGAATAAATGGAAATAAATGATGTACCTCTGTATTTATACCACTTAAATCCTAATTTTGTTTGTCTATGACCAAGTATTTTTCCTTTTCTAGTTATGAGATCCAATGATGACTCACCCTCATGTGGGCCCCAATATCCCATTTTAGTTCTTTGAGTCACCCTTTAAGTGTTGGGCTCATTAGCCCATATGAAGCATTATTCTAATATATCATCAAAATCCCCCTGAAAAGCTAAGTGACCTTAGAGCATCGAAGGTTTGTGTCTTCGAATAACCTTAATCGAGATAGAACGCTCGCATGTCATTGAAGGTAAATAAAAACCTATGACCATATACCTTTTGAAGACTTCGCGTCGTTAATCGAAGGCCCGGGTTTTAAGCATTGGATCGAAGGTTCGAACCTTTTCTGCATTTGGAGCACTTTGGTTTTCTTAAGCTTCAGGTTAATTTTTGGAATTCATAGGGGTACACGTGTGAAAGGAGAGCAGAAAAATAGGGCGCGTATAGATGTGCTAAATAATATTCCCCCTACTTACCCACGCCTTTTCAGAATTATCTTCTTTCTAGGTAATGATTGCTCTCCTCTCTCTCTCTCTCATTCCTCGTTATCTTCCCAAAAGCTGCAATCTTTCCTCATTTACCTTCTTTTATTTTACAGGATTCTTTTAGAGCCCTTCAGTCTCCAGCTCAACTCCAAACTCTCTGTTTCTTCCAACCCTCAACTTCCAAATTCTTGACAAGTAAGTCTTCTTACCATAGTTGCGTCTTCTTTTAGCCCCATCTAAGTTTTAAAATTCCTTCCTCTCCTCCCCAGCCCCCCTCTGCAGTAAGATCCAAGAGTAATGCTAGGATGCTAGATTATTCACTAGAGAGAACTTCTCTGACTACTTTGTTTGTCTGGTGAATTCTGAGAACACTAGGTCTGGTTCTCTAGGCAGTGATATCCCCGATCCCTACGAGTTTTACAAATTCCACACCGGAATCGGTTTAGTTGAGGAATCGAGTAACAAACTTACATTGTCAGAGCTCCCTGTGGATGAGAGGCCTAAGGTTATTTATTATGTTTCCTCAAAAAGGAATTTTGTTGTCCAGAAATGTAGATATGGTGAATCCTCGTTGGCTAGGGTAGGTAGTTCTGAAGAGGCATATGTAATGCCTAAAGGTGTGAAAAACATTATCGAAGAGGTTCCTTCTTAGCAAATGATCCCTCTGGATGCTAGGTTTAGTCCCCCCTTAAGGAGGATGAGTCTCTTTATATTCTACCTTTAGGGAAATCGATCACGTACAACAGGCACCTTAGATCAGGATTGAGTTTTCCCTTTTCCCGTCCTCCTGTCCGATGTTATGAAAGAGTTCAAATTCAGTCTTTCTCAGCTTCATCCCAATGTCATTGTTATCATCGTGGTCTTTTTAGTTCGATGTAAGGAAGTAGGAGTTGTCCCTCGATATGAGCTATTTCAAGTCGTATATTCCTTAGCTAGTAACCGGGATGTGAAAAGGATTTCTACCTTAGCCGTAAGATTATTGAACCTAAAATTCATCACTTCCCTTTCAAATAATTCGAGGTGGCAGGATAAAGCTTGGACCTTTGATTATTCTGACTCTTACATTATTCCTTGATGGAACTCCAAGGTTATAACTGAAATGAGGTAAAAAGGTTATGTCATCCCAAAGGTTATGCGCAAGGATATAGCGCACCCCAAGGTCCCAAAGCCTTAGATGTTAAACTTTTCCACCATGATTCCAAGGGAGCAAAGGTCTTTATTTGTCTTGAATGGGTTTACGAGGACATTTATGCCTCGACTTCTTATCGAGCCTTCGCTCACACTATCCCTAAAACATGTCTTAAACCCGCGCCTGGAAATAAAAAAAGGAAAAGGAGAGAAGACAAACATTGAGAAGTACTCATTGAAGATGTAACTCCTTCGGATGCCTCTGAAGGTTCTTAGGATGAAACACTTTAGTTATTTGTTGTTTCATATTCCCTTCAAGATCTTTAACTTGCCTTTTTTAATACAGTGAACAATGCGAAAAACTTTGCTAGCAACCTTGAACAAGATATGGTTCCTCCATCGATGGAGAATAAACCCTCTCCAACTGCTGATAAAAATACTCGGAGGCCAAGGTCTCCCGTTAGGGAGACTTCTCCAAAAAGGCTAAGAACTGACTCCTTCGATGTTCTTAACAGGCCCAACGATGCTGATCTTTCCTTGGAATTTATCGGGGAGTTGAGCAATGACCCTTCAGTAAGTTTTCTCTTTTTTTTAAATTTTTTTAAAAATAATGCTCATTTCCCCTTCTTTATTATTGTTATTATTTGTTGTTTCATTGCTTTTCATATTCTAGCGGTCGTTCGATCGTCTTTGCAATCTGTCGGTATATTTTTTGGCAATGTCCTCTCCTTCCTGCAGGGGCCGATCGAGGCGACAACAAAGGTCATTCATGAGAAGGAGCAGTCAAAAGTGGAGAAAGAGCTCAGAGATGAAGAAGAGCTTAAAATTGTATAAAGATAAAGAGAGATGGCTATCAAAGAAATGTTCACCAGAGTCCCAACACGCTCTGTTGGAATGCTTTGTTGAGAAGCTGATGGGCTCCCAAGAACTATATTCCCTCTTCGTCGATCTTCTCAAAACCTCAAAGAAATGGGATCGCACCGAAATGGTCTTTGTGGCGACTCCTTATCTTTCTACTGATCAAGTGAAAGGTCTCCAAAAATATGTCGATGAGGAAGCCAAGGATCAGATCCAAGCAAAGTGGGTGAGGTCACTAGTGAACGCATATTCAATTTCTAACTTCTTAGCTTCATCAAGAGGTCAAATAAGTTCTTCACCGCCAAGTAACTTCGGAACTTTGACCCTCAAGCCCAAGCTTTGAAGGCAGGCCCCAAGGCTAAGAGTACTCTACATACTAGTTTGCTGTTGGACAAGAGTGGTCATGATGATGGTGCCGATGATGTTCAAGAGACTCCGATGGAGGAAGATACTACTTATAGCTTAGGCATAAAAAATTATGAACTCCCCCTCCCCCCCTTTGAGTGTGTTTTTAAGCAACCGAATGAATTTCTTTTTTTTTTGACTACTTAATCAATTTTTCTTCGTTCATTTTTTATAAAATTTTGACAAGAATTTCTTATTGCATAGAATCTCTTCTTGAGGAGCGAGCTAGATAAATCCAAGAAGGACCTGGCCAAGATCCGTGTTGAGTTCTCGGGGGCTTGCAAGGAGCTAACCTGGTTAAATCTACCCCTCGCGAATAGAGAACTGTCATCGTGGCGTGACGACAGCCACCCTTCAACCCAAAAAATCATCAGCGACGACAACCACCCTTCGATCATGGTAACGCTTGACCTTTTCCTTCACATTGGCTTCATGTAGCGATTCCAAGTTTGGCCTTTCCTCCACCAACTCGAGATCTAAGCATTGATTGCTTTCATTGGTACCTTCGCTAGTCATCATCATCCTTGGACTCGGCATGCCAATCTCTGCAGGAATCACAGCGTCTGAACAATAGACTAGTCCACAAGGCGTGTCCCCAGTGGTAGAAGATTCCATTATTCGGTAAGCCCATAAGACACTAGGTAGCTCGTTGACCCAGTTTCCACCTGCTCCTTTGAGCCTTGCTCGGATTCCATTGAAAACGGTATGGTTGGTAACTTTGACCAGCCCATTTTCCTATGGATGATACACCGATGTCACTTTCAACTGGATCTTGAACTCCTCGAACCAACTTTTGAAAGGATTATTAGCAAACGATCTTTCGTTGTCGGCTATGAATGTCTTTGGGATGCCAAAGCGATAAATAATATTCCTCCAGCAAAATGAGATGACAAAATTTCCCTTTATGTTCGCTAGCGGTTGTGCTTTTACCCACTTGGTAAATAAATCTACAGTCACTATCAAATACTTGAGCCTTCCCGGAGCTTCTGGAAAAGGTCCTACCAAGTCGATATCCCATTTTTCAAAAGGCAATGAGTTGTGTATGTTGATCATCTCCACTTGAAGGACATTGGTTATAGGCGCATACCTCTGGCATTGGTGATAGGCCAGGTTATACTGGTTGGCATTATCAAACATTGTCGTCCAGTAATACCCAGTGTAGATCATTCTCTTGGTGATATAACGAGCTTCCTGGTGGCTGCCAAAAATATCTTCGTGGACTTCTCTGATCAAGTAGTGTGCATCATAAGGCGTGACACATCAATGCAGGGGTTGCAGGTACCCCCTTTGATACAAAGTGCCAATCTGTATCACATACTTTGGTGCTTTGAGTCAAATTTTCCTTGCTTAAATAGATCATTCAGGAAGTGTCCCATCTTGGAGGTATCTAACAATCAGAGTCATCAATGTTTCTCTCTCATCGATTACCATTATAATAAGTTCCTCAAAACTTCGATGATGCAAGGTTTCAAACAACACATGTTTCTGCGATAATCCTCCCAAATCCGAGGAAGCTAACTTGCTCAAAGCATCAGCCATATAATTTTTCTCCCTTAGTACCTGAGTGAGTGTGTTAGATCTAAAACACTTCAAAAAGGGCTTCACCACTTTCAAATAACGATGTAAGCTAATTTCCCTGGCTTCGTACTCCCTATCAACCTAGTGGGCCACAATTTGGAAATCACTGAATATATCCACATCATCTACCTTCATTTATTTAGCCAGTCGAAGACCAGTGATCAAGGCCTCATACTCCTCCTTGTTGTTCATAGCTCTAAATTTGAAATGCAGAGCATAGGGATAGTCAATGCCATCAGGGCTGGTAGGCAATACCCGGCCCACTTCCGCCCGAGTGTAAAGAACCGTTTACAAACAACTTCAATGTTCCCTTCTCCACATTCTCGTTCTTTTCTTCAATCACCTCCATTGTCCCCACTATGAAATCAGCGAGGGCCTGACCCATGATTGCTATTCCAGGATGAAATTGTATATCTTGTTCTCCTAACTCTATGGCTCATTTCTTCATTATTCCTGAAGTTTTAGGCTTTAAAAGTATTTTCCTGATGGGGTAATTGGTAAGTAGGACTATAGTGTGGCCCTGGAAATAGGGCCGTAGCCTTCAAGCTTCGTGGACTAGTGCCAAAATTAACCTTTCAATGGCATTGTACCTCGTCTCTGGGTCCTGCAAGGCTCTACTAATGAAGTATATTGGATGTTTCTGCCTCTCTTTCTCCTTCACCAGCACAACACTAATAGCCAAAGTAGAGGCAGAGATATAGAGATACAAAACTTCCCCTTTGTCAGACGTCATCAGCGTACGCAGAACTCTAAGGTGCTCTTTTAACACTACGAACGCCTTCTCACAATCCTCCATCCACTCAATTTTTTTGGACTTTCAAAGCACATCAAAGAAGGGTAATTTCTTCTCTACCTCCTTAGGTAAGAAACGACTCAGGGCTGCTAGGCACCCTGTTAACCTCTGAACCTCTTTCACAATATGTGAATTTTTCATCCTCATTAACGCCTCTACCTTCTCCGGATTGATGTCTATCTCTCTTTTTGACACCATGAACCCTAGAAATTTTCCAGCACCTTTTCCAATCACACACTTCGTGGATTCAACTTCAATTTTTCCCCTCGTAGTACATCAAACATTTTCTCCAGGTCTTGCAGGAACTGTTTGTAAGTCATACTCTTCACAACCATGTCATCAACATAGATCTATAAACTTCTTCCTATCTACTTCTTAAAAAGCTTATCTACCAATCGTTTGTAAGTGGAACCAGCATTCTTCAAACCGAAATCTTCCCGTAACTGAAAGTACCCATGTCCGTTATGAACGAGGTTTTCCCCTTATCCTCTTTTGCCATCAATATCTGGTTGTCTCCCTTGTGAGCATCGAAAAAGGCTAGAATATGATACCCAGCTATTGCTTCCACCATCTTATTGATCAATGACAATGGGTTGTCTTTTGGGCAAAACTTGTTCAGATCTGTGAAATTAATACACATGCACTATGCCCCGTCTTGCTTTGGAACCATGACTGGGTTTCCCAGCCACTCTAGATAAAATAACTCTTCGATAACCTCCACTTTGAGAAGTTTCTCTACCTCTAACTTTATCGCCTCAGCCCTCCCAGGGGCAAACATTCTTCTTGTCTGCTTAATAGGCCTTATCGAAGGGTTGATGTTCAGCCTGTGGATAACTAACTATGTCGGTACTCCCGTTAAGTCTGATGTATCCTAGGAAAACACATCGTAGTATTGATCAAGTAAAGCCTTCAACTCCTTCCTCATCACCTCCAGTATCATCTTCCCAACGACCACTGTTCTGAAGTCTGTAATGGGAAGCTGTTCAGTGTCAGCCGGCCCAACTTCTCCATTAACCGAAGCAACATCCTTCATTCTCCTCGCTCTTTTCCCTGCAACATTGGTTGCTCTGGTTTTCCATCCTTCGATGTCGCCTGAATTCTGGATGGTACTTGTTTTGCCATTGCTTCCTATTGCCTCCGCTGATACAGAACTCCTGGCCCTGGTTGCAGATATGGTTGGTCATTCTCAAACCTCAGCCACTTACATATCCCATCGGCATCAGTGAGTTCCTTGAGAAATATTCTTCATCTCGTAATCAATTTTTGCATGAACTAAGCACCCGCGGAGTCGACAAAAGAATGGCAACCTCTCGTACTAGAAGTAGAAAAGGCAATCCACTCCTTTGAATTCTACCGTAATGACTCTAGGGAGTGACTTATGAACATTGAGTTTCGCCCTTAACTTGAGAGTTTTCCCCATGCAGAAACCAAACTTGTTTCTGTGGACTTTAACGAAGTCCCCCAAATAGTCACCAATCAAAGCTTCCATGTCTTGATTCATAAGGATTGGTGGGACGTTGTGGACATGAATCCAGAATGGACTATCAACAAAAGGTAGATGACATATGGCCTCCAAACCATCTGTTTCAACAAAGACCACCAAGCTGTTATCAAATGAACAAGGTAAAAACTCAATTACCTTGGTTCTGTCCGTAAGTTGTTCAAACTCAAATAGTGCCAAATTGACCCCATATGGTGACCATCAACTTTTCGGTTGCATTTCCATGCCTTTGACATAGTCCATGCCTTGATCATGGTGGAAATCATATAGTCGACATGCTTCGACTTTGGGTTCAAGATCTTCACACCCAAAATGCATGTTTTCAGCTATTTTTCAATAGTGTCAATAGAGTCTGGTGCCAGGATTTTATTGGATGCTTTGTCAGAGATGTTAATCTTCTCATATTGGGAAGTGAGTTTGTCTCCCATGGCTAATGCAACAAGTGAATCGATATGGCTAAGAAGCTGGATAAGGAAGGTTTGCTTGTGATAAACAAACTAGGTGAGTGTTGGTGGGTGTTGGATCTTACAGTATATAGAGATTGATATAGCATTTTTCATGGAAATGATTTTTTCAATTCCTTATATCAAGAGATTATGAATATTTGATTGATATCTTTTTATTGCAGCCATTAATTACTCATTCAAAAATTTAAATTTTGAAATTGGGGAAGAGAAGCAAGCTGCTAGTTCTTGCTTGAGATATAAAGATCTTCAGAGATCTTAGATGACTAGGAACATTCTAGAGAAAGAAGAAGGATAGAGAGAAGTTAGAGAGAATTCTCCAACTCCCACTGTTTGCTTGTCGTTAGTTGGTTGGTACAGGAGATAGTTTTGCTAGATCTTTTGACCTGTGGTCTGAACTTGTCATTTTAGCCTTTTAAACACCACACCACATTCTGAATATTGAATAAAGAGAAAAGTATCTATATAAACCTTCATACTTCACATAAGTACCAATATAACATTTTGATAATTAAAAGTGTCAATATAACCCTCATTAGTAAGTGAAAGTGCAAATATACCCATTCCAGTAGATTTAGGCCATAAGTTAATAAAAAGACTATTTTACCATCTGAGAAAAAAGAAAAAAGAGAATGATGAATTTACTATTATACCCCTAATAATCCTAATCTTCTTTTTCTTCTTCTCTTTTCTTCTCTAGCTGCAACTTTATTTTCTTCTTCAGTGATTTTCCGGAGAACTTAATTCACCTCTATGGTGGCGGCGAACTCTAATCGCCTTATTCTTTGGTGGCGGCGAACTTACTTCACCTCCATATTTAGTTTCTCCCGAAATTGAAAACACTAACAAGAATCCTAAAATTATTCGCCGGTGACATATTTATCTTTATCTCGGATCTATACTGCGACGCCGTTCATTCCTTGCTGACGCTGCTTGTTCGTTTGCGATACCGTTCAATGGCCAACGCTCCTTGTTCGTTCGCGACGATGCCGTTGTGGCAGGGGTGGTTGGAGGGGGTGGGGATGGTGGTGGGGATTGGCTAGAGGGGTGGTGGTGGTGATTGCCTAGTGGAGGCTGGGCGGTGGTAGTGGTTGGGTAGAAGGGTGGTGGTGGTGGTGATGGTTTGAGAGTACAATTGTCCTAACACTTCTGTGTTTTAGGTTAAAGGGCAATTTAGTCATTTTATATTCGGTCAATGTTGGTCAACACTGGAAATAGTGTTTAGGGGATATATTAACACTTTCTTCAACTAGTTATGTTTGTTTTTGTACTAAAAATTATCTGAACGTTATTATTAACACTTATTCAAATAAGTAGAGTTATATTTGTATATATTCCTAGAATAAATTTGAAGTAACATTATGCGTAATGTAAAAGTTGAGCTACTTGATCGATCGTGTATGATATGGTGGTCGAGAGGTGCACGTATGGTTGGAAACCGAGAATAATTAAAAGTTGAAAATTGAAATAGAAGAATAAACAAAAGTTGGCCAGGTCAGGGGAATCATTGCACGATCTTGGAAATACATTGCCAAGAAAATGTCACATATATCTATAATTATTATTTTTTACTTTGAAGAAATAAATTAATTTTTTATTAAATGGGCAAACGATTTTTTTTTTAAAAATCTTGTTTAAATGTCAATCTATCGTAATTTATAATATTACATAAGGAGTATAATATTATAAGAATTTTTAATTTGTTTCTCTGAATCGAATGATCATTTTATTGTCAAGATTTTAATATCGTACTAAATATAAGTATAACCACATGAAAAAGTTTCAGGTTAAATCAATCATAAAAAAATTTGTTTCAATAATTTTTACCATCAAATTATAATTATCTATAGATTCACACAATTTAAAAGTTTTTCATAGAAATCTCGTTGCAATAAATAAAAATAGACATAAAATCACTCCATTATTTACATCAATTATAAAATAACTTCTCAGTCTAAAACAAGATTTTGTGTGACTAAATTAATTTGAGTTCACATTATATTTTAAATATATATAAATTATATTTAAAAAGAGTGTCTTGTTAAACCGCATAACGGTAGATTAATTAGGACAAATCTCGTAATCATAACTTTACTTTTAAGATTAGATAATAATAATTATTTATACTTTGAATTACATTTTAAAATTTTCAAAAATATGAAAATCTTGTTAAAGTATATGAAAACAAATATATCAGGATTAATTATAAAATAATTATTTAATGATTAGTCGATATAAAATAAGAATTTGTGTTAAAAATAGTATTATAACTTCTCTCCTCTATATCAATTTAGCAATCAAAATGTCCGCAAGGTTTCACCGGCAGGAACTAAATAACTTAGCAATCAAATAATCATTTCAAAACTTGTTGATTACATTTTTAAATGAAAAATTAATTGGTTAAATTCTTATGATATAAAGTTAAAAATTGTAGAAAATAATGAGAGTAATGTGTGATTGTATTCATGAGTTTGGGTACATTATATAGTGGTGCAAAAGACCTACACAGAAAAGAAAAAGGAAATCTAATCTAATCTAATCTAATCTAATCTAATCTAATTACAATTACAATTTATATTTATATTCCTTAATACTCCTCCTTATGTTGGAGCATGGAGATCAGAAATGTCCAACTTGCCAAGTAGTGAATGAAACTAATTTCATCTGAGAGCTTTGGTGAACAAGTCTACAGGTTGATCATAAGTGCGGGTATGATGAGTAACAAGAGTACCAGACTGTACAAGATCACGAACGAAATGACAATCAACCTCTATATGCTTCTTAAGTTCATGGAACACCGGATTTCCCACAATATGAAGAGCAGATTGACTGTCACAACTGCATAGGAGCAGAATGCACAACACCTAAGTTCTGAAGCAAAGACTCAATCCACAACAACTCACAACAAGTAACAGCCACACCACGATACTCCACTTCAGCAGAAGAACGAGAAGTCATAGATTGCTTTTTGGTCTTCTATGAATCCAGAGAATCACAAATCATCACAAAGTGTCCAGAAAAGAGAGCGTCGTGTAATAGGGCATGCAACCCAATCAATTTCACAATAAGCAGTCAACTGTAATGAACTACGTGAACATAGAAATAAATCTTGCCCAGGATGACTCTTCAAGTAGTGAAGAACTCGAATCGTAGATTGCTAGTGACGAACACAAGGAAACTTCATAAACTAAATAAGCGTATGAACTGAATAACTAAGCCCAAGACAAGTGATGAAAGAAAGTATATTTATAAGGAGTGGACTCTCCTCAAAAAATATATTTTTTATGATAGTGCTGATCTTACCCAGTCATGTTTACATAAGTGTTGGTTTAATCCTATTTTTTAGCTAAAGTTCTAATCTAACCATGTCTTATTAATAAAAGTACTGATCTAACCCGGCTATCATCAGCTGATGGCGGTCCGATGTTGACCACCGTTGACCAACGGAAGGGTTTGAGTTTTAGGAAGGGTAATGTCATCTTTTTCCATTTTTATGTTTTTAAAGGGGTATAATATCCATTTTAAAGAATTCCTGCCAGACTTTGGTTACCAGGGTTGAATTAACACTTTTAACCAAACACATAGGGTTAGATTTGCATTTTCAGATTTTACAAGATTATATTGGCACTTTCAAGCAAAACATAGAGTTAAAATGCACTCTAACTAATAATTGTTCAAAACAAGTTGGGATAAATACATTTATAACCATAACTTTAGGCTGTAAGTGCCAATATAACCCTGCAATATGAGAAAGTGCTAATTTAATCATAACTAATTATTGTATTTGTCAATCTAACCCTAACTTTCAAAAATATTTGTGCTGATATTGCCAAACTCCCTAATTCTGGTGTTGACCCATGAAATTCCGGCAATGATAAGAAATGAAATGATGAAAATACCCTTGAATAAAAAAGTTTTTAAAAATTGATACCTAAACAACCCTTGATCTTATTCTTCTTCACTGCTGCTACAGCCGCCAGAAACCGCCGCCGCCAGAAATTTCACCACCCCTCATGATCTCATCCTCTCGCTGCCACCCCTCTCGATCTCCTCCGCCCTAGCCCCGCCGCTCTCCTCCTTCCGCTGCCAGCCCTCCCAATCTCCTCTGCCAAGCCCTGTCTCCGCCCTAGCCCCGTCACGCATGGAGTCAAGTGCTCAAGTTTGGTACCTTGCAAGCTAAATGTCGCGCCCCTACAATTGAGACGTTGTTTGAAGAATTGTCACCAGAGAGCCGAAATCTGCTGCTGGAAGACACCTGTTGATCGAACCTCCTCACTGGATACATCGGAGAACGAAGACCAGACGGAGATCCAAAGAAGCCAACAAAGACTCGAAGACGCAACCAAAGACTCAATGACCCGATAGATTGAGAGTGACTCGGTCAGAGACTCGAAGACCTGGGAACGACGGAATTACCACGGTGAGACCTGGCATTGCGACGATGAGGCGTTCTGCATTTTCGTTTAGGCGCATCAGATCCACACGCCTTGGTGAAGAAGAAGACCGCAATTGCAACCACGAGCGGATGACGGCGACAGACGGTGGCGACAGGGCGGCGAAGATGAGATTCGGCGTCTGAGAGGTGAGATTTAATATTGTGTTTTTCTTTTTTCAAAGATTTTTTGGGGTTCAATATTTACTTGACTAGGCTTTTCATCAACAATGATTGTTTGGTCTAGTTGTTAGTACTTTTGTTGTTGATGTTTGAGGTCTAGGGTTCGATCTCTAGCTTTATTTTGAAGAACTTATGTACTTAATGTGTATGCTGAGTTTAATGTTATTTGACTGAGTGTATGTTCAATAAGAATCTTTGGCGTAGTGATTATTGCTCTAGACATTGAGGTTAGTGACTTGGGATCAAATCCCACTATGTTCTTCTTCTTTTTTGAATAATTTTTATTCTTGAGGTACTGTAGCTTATGCTGATGTTTGTAGTTTTTTTTCCTCTTATGTTGATGTTTTCATTATTTGGGTGAGGTTTAATTGATATGAGTTGATGTTTTGCAATTTTTTGGGTGATATGGATTGATATTGTTGTTTTTTATTTTATTTTCTCATATTGATGTTTTTCATTTTCCGGCTGAAGTTTTGGTAATTTGAGTTGATGTTTGTAGTGTTTTTTTTCTTTTTATGCTGATATTTTTCATTTTCCGGATGAGGTTCATGTGTTAGGAGTTGATACATGTACCTTTTGGGTGATGTGGCTTGATATTTGTAGTTTTAAAAAAATGGATTTCTTATGATTTTCAGAGTAAATAATTTATACTCTTGAGGTACCGTACCTTTTTTGTTGATGTTTTTAGTTTTCTTTTCTCATGTTGAAAATTTTCCTTTTCTAGATGAGCTTTATGTGATAGGGGTTGATGTTTGTAGTTTTTTTGGTGATATGATTTATTTTTTGTAGTGTTTTTTCCCTTATGCTGACGTTTTTCATTTTCTGGGTGAAGTTTAGATGATAATAATTGATTTTTTTAGCTTCTGGGTGATATAGGTTGATGGTTGTAGTTTTTTTTTAAAAATGATAATTTAATCTTTGTTGATGTTTTTATGATTTTCAATTAATTTTTTGTTTGTTGTAGTTGACGTCCCCCCATTTTTTGTTGCTTTTTATTTGATTTTTCAAATATATTTTTTGCTGTTTTATATGTTTTTAATATATTTTTTGCTGCAATTTTTTAGTTAATATTTTATGATTTTTTTGATACCCTGCTGTTTTTTTGCTAATATTTATAATTTTTAGTTCGCTGATCATATTGATTTTTGCAATTTTAAAAACATTTTTTGTTTTTTAAATTATTTTTGCAGATTGCAGTGGTGGAGAATGATGGGAAAAATTTGGACAAAAAACCCTTGAAAAAAATATTAGCGTTAGAGCATCCACAATGGTAGTGAACTTAAGGACCACTTCTTAACTGCCACATCATGAATTTTGATAAAAACCATGTAAGAATAAACTACCAACAATGGTAGTGGATTTTGAGGAGCACTTCTAAGATAATTATTTTAATTTTAAATTATAATCAATAAAAAATATAAAACAAACCACGTTAAATTACATTTATTGACTGGTTGTATTTGCATAAAAAAAGAGGTATCAACTCATTAAGTAAGGAACAACTCCTTATTAAGGAGTGATCTTTAAAACTCCACAATGGTACTCCATAAATAAGGAGTGCTACTTATTGAGAAAAATGAGTTTAAGGAGCTATCACTGTGGATGCTCTTAGGTTCCTGTAAAATAATTAGAGATAACTCTCTGTAAAATTATTAGAAGTAGTTCAATAGAACTAGAATATAGTTAGAATTGCGTCTCTAGCAAAAGTTGAGATTGGGAAACCATCGGTTTCTTATTTTAAAACTTGATTGCCATATCCAAATAGCCTCATCATACTATACGATTGTAAGATTTAAAATTGAAATGAACATTATGACGTAGAAATCTTCATTTCACAATTATTCTGAAACCAAATTGTACCGTACACCCAAAATACGGTAAAATATTATTATTTTAAATAAAATTATTTCCCCTAATATATCGTAGAATAATTTGTACAATTGTTTTCCTAATATTTGAGTAATCATCTTTACCTAAATATTAGGGATTGAATTCTCTTTTTTATATATTGATAATTATCATCTCATCTCATCTCATTTACTACCATGAATACAACAAAACAATGACCGCATAAATATTGAAATACCATCCGTGTGGAGGTCTGTGACGGCGGTCCGGTCAGCGTCACCGCTTTTCATTTTCTCCCAGCGAGAAAGAAGCAAAGATAGTCCATTCACTAATCATTTGGTTCTGCGATTGATCAGGCAAGTAGTTTTCTTGTTTCTGTTTCTTCCGAAACTCAGAATTTTCTAGTTCTCTTTTCTTCTGCGGTTATTTTAAGGTCTTTTGTTTTTCTCCTTCCCTTCCCTTTGTAGCATTCAGGTTGAACCAAATTTTTTTCATGGTTTTATTGCATTATTTGAAACTAATGTTTGTCTTTGTATCTCGCAGGTTCTACCATACCTTCTATTAGTCTTCGGAGGAATCCGCCATTTCCATCATGCCACCAGGTCTCTCTCCCTCTCCCCATAAATCTCTTTATTGCAATTGCTGTTGCTGATTATTTGTGGTGACTTTATATGGAATTCGGCTTGTGGGTA
The DNA here is from genome assembly GCA_032355605.1 of Rubia tinctorum. Taxonomy (NCBI): domain Eukaryota; kingdom Viridiplantae; phylum Streptophyta; class Magnoliopsida; order Gentianales; family Rubiaceae; genus Rubia; species Rubia tinctorum. Next base: position 8,758,554 of record JAULKM010000008.1, read on the forward strand.
TGTTTGATTATGTGGGCTAAGGGTATCTTTCTTGATCAAAGTGATTTTCGGAGTTCTTATAAGTATTATGTTATACTCAGATGAGATGTAGGTTCATCTTTTACTGCATAATCTCTGTTGGAATTGCAATACTAAGTTGGTTTTCTCTTTCTGGTGTGGACTCCTCTGTTGCATTTACGATCCAGATTTTGAGGATCACGGTACAAAAATGGATTTATTGATGTTATGCTTGAATATTACATTAGCTATATCTTGTTAATTTTTGCTCTGAGTAAGAATTCTGTGTTGCATACATCATTTTTAAAATTAGCTATATCCTAGTTGTGTTCACATGGAATGGTAGAATTAGATGCTAAATGTATCTATCCGCACATTGTTGTCAGATAAAACAGTACCAATTTTGATAAAGGATACTTCCTCGAGCGGTCAACATCCACTTCTCAAACTCGAGAGCTGGAAATGGTGGACTTTGGTGATCATCAATATCGCGTTTCTTGTCTTTGGTCAAGTTGCTGCTGTGTTGTTGGGTAGATTTTACTATGACAAAGGCGGAAATAGTACATGGTTGGCGACATTGCTACAGACAGTTGCTTTCCCCATTCTTTTCATCCCTAATTTTATTATTGGTTCCTCCCAGAAGTCGTCCGATTCAGCCAATCCACTACATCTTCTCTATGTTTGCTTGACCTACTTAGGTTTAGGAGCATTTATAGCTGGGGATAATATGCTATACTCGGTTGGCCTTCGTTACCTTTCTGCCTCTACTTATTCCCTCATATGTGCTACACAGCTGGTTTCTAATGCCGTATTTTCATTCTTCATCAATAAACAAAAAATCACCGTCTTGATACTGAATTCTGTGGTGGCTCTCACACTATCTGCTTCCCTCATTGCTATAAACGGCGACTCCACTGAACCTTCAGGTCTCTCCAAGGGGAAATATGTGCTTGGATTTATTACTACTCTCGGAGCATCCACTGTGTACTCTCTGATACTTTCCCTCATGCAACTTTCCTTCCAGAAAGTTCTAAAGAAGGAGACATTCTCCGTGGTGTTGGAAATGCAAATCTACACGTCAGTGGTGGCCACTGGTATCTGCATAGTTGGTCTTTTTGCTAGTGGCGAATGGAACACGCTGCATGGAGAGATGACCACATTTAGCTCTGGAAAACTTGCTTATGTTTTGACACTGGTGTGGACGGCAGTGGCTTGGCAGGTTTGTGCTGTTGGCGTGGTGGGCTTGATATACGTGGTGTCGTCACTATTCTCTAATGTTATCAGTACGCTTTCGCTGGCAATCACTCCACTTGCTGCTCTCATAGTCTTTCATGACAAAATGAATGGGGCTAAGATTATTGCCATGCTTATGGCGCTTTGGGGGTTTTCTTCCTATATTTATCAGAATTACATCGACCATGTCAAGGTAAGGAAGGCAGTAAGAGATGCTGAAGAAACTGGTGATGCTTCAAGGTGCTGATGCTCTTGCCTGCAGGTTTGCTGCAGCTTTAGTATAGAAATTTAAGTAACAAGTGCTAAGCATGATATGCTTGCAATCTATCATCCTTATAGGATTCAGTTATTCTCGTAGTTTTCTGCATTTAGTTTGTTCTGGCTGATTAAGTCTTCTAATTAGTGCTCTTAAGAACTAGAGGTTAAACCTCATAAGCCACCGGGGAGCATTTAGTCTACATTCAAATGAGTGATGATTTGTTCTTGATGACTGCATCGCCCATTTATTTTTGGAATTTGTCTGTTTCAAATCCTGCAAAATCCTGTTTCCTAATAATTAACTGCTACTTCATACTTGCTTATGTGTTCAAGTTTTGTTTTGCCGCTGGTTGACAATGTTTTTGTGTTCCCCTCTTTTCCACGCCCAGTGTTAGATAAGGATATTCAATGTTCTTCATTACTTCCTACGTCAACACTCTCGTGAGAATCCACTTGAAGTCTATGAAAAGCTGCACAAAACCAAGTTTGAGGGGATTTAGCAGTCTAACAGATGCCACAATGTATCCCGCTATAGCCCTCCTTTCTTCAAGGATCAAGATGAAATATTTTACTCTTTATTATTTATTGAATCAGCAAAATAACATACAGGTTCAAGGCTTTTGAGAGGCCAATTGGTGGTCCTATACTCAAGGTCAAAATCAGGGAAACGCAGTAACGCCATAACTAGATGCTTCAGTTTCTACAATGAAAGGCAACTGAAAACTGGGCATTGCCAACACCGGGGCTTGGCTCATGGCTTTGCTGAAGTACTTCAAAAGTCGCAGTGGCTTCCTCTAACCACTACGAACTCTCTCTTCAGTTGTGTTGTCAAAGGGCAGGCTATTTGTGTAATTTGGAAAGAATTTGGTAAAAGGGCATCTGAGGAGCTCATCGATTCATCCCGTATTAATAGATAATTTGTACAGGGTTTAAATACGGAAAATATCTTTGCATCCTAAATACAATATTGACTAAATCAATTTATATCAATCAAATCAAATGTATTTACTAACACACTCCCGTAGTCGAAGCGGGAGCGGGGCAGATGCAAAGGCTAGACTTAAAATCCAAGAATAGAGGAAATGGAGCCCCCTTAATGAAGATGTCAGCATATTGGTGGGGAACGGAACGTGGAGTACTCGGACCTAACCAAGAGCTATATTTTGCGAACAAAGTGCAAGTCGATCTCAATGTGTTTGGTGCGGAGATGTTGCACCGGATTGGATGAGAGATAGATGGCAGAGATGTTGCAGTAGACAAGAGTAGATCGCTAGAGTGGGACATTAAGCTCCCAAAGAAGATTCCGCAGCCAGCATGTTTCGACCACTCCATTAGCGACACCTTTATATCTGGCCTCTGCGCTAGAGCAAGAAATGGTAAGTTGACCCTTGGACGACTAAGATATCAAGTTGTCGCTAAAGTATACGCAATACCCAGACGTGGAACGACGAGTGTCAAGACAACCAACTCAATCGACATCGGAGTAGGCAGTGAGGGCCGAGATCGACAATGGATGAAGTTAGAGGCCAAGTTCAGTGGTGCCTTGGACATATATGATAATCTGCTCAAGTTCCTGGAAGCGGAACTCTCTCTGGTCATGCATGAAAACAAAATCTGTTGTATATTGTAGGAAATGCCGGGCATCGTAAATGTAAAATACTGGAGAGCAACGATTAGACTTTGGTAAATAGACAAATCATCATTGGTAGACTACCCCGCCACTAACTTAGATTTGGTGTCTACATGCGTGGAGGCCGGTTTGCATGTTTTCATTTTGGCGCAATCAATGATTTCCTAAGCATAATTATTTTACGAAAGATATAATCCAGATAAATTATTTGTAAAAAAGAAGTCAATGAAGTAACCGAGAGGCCCGAGATCTGTCATGGAGAACTTCTAGCCGAGTACGGAAGTAAGGCGATGTTAAAGAGATGTGGAGGAGGCCATGAGAATGATGTCGTCGACATATAAAATCAAGTAGGCGGTCTCCCTTTACGAGTCGTTGATGAACATAGAGTGATCACTCTGAGAGCTGTGGAACCCAATCTGGTGAAGGTAGGTGGAAAACCTACGGTACCAGAACGTTTTAATCCATATATAGATTTGCACAAGAGGCACACATGATCGGGGGTTACCTATCAGCGAAACCGGGTGGTTGATGTCTATGCACAATTTTCTCCAAGTTACTGGGTGTGAAAGCATTCTTAACATTGAACTTGTGTATGTGCCAAGAGAAGGATAGAGCAATGCTAAGGACAAGACGAATGGTGGCCTGTACCACACAGGGCTGAAAGTTTCATCACAATCGACACCCACCTGTTGAGACTTGTCATTAACCAGGCGTGCCTTATGACTTTCCATCATGTCGTCGAACCTATACTTATGCTTAAAAAATCACATGCAACGAATAATATTAGCACCAGGTGCCCTCAGAACCAAGTCGAAGTACCAATTTTAATAAGAGCACTAAATTAATCTTTCATGGCGGTTTGCCAGTTTGGGTCCTGCAGGACACGTATTGGGGAGGTTGGGAGAAGAGATGTGGAAGAGGAGGATTCCAGAAGATTGTATCTAGGATCAGTTTATGTATCTCGACCTGACGATGAGTGGTCATGGGGTGACGATGAGGTGGTGGTGCGGCTAGATGGCTGATGTGGCGGGGAGGCTGGAACTGGTGGTGGCGAAGAAATCTGTCTTGATTCGGTAGGGGTGGATGGAGCTTGTGGTGGTAGTATTTGGTGGAAGATTTCAAGGAGAAGGGGTGACGGGTTAGAGGATGGGACGACGTAATAGGACGTAGAGCTGAACTCGTGTGGGTTGGCAGAGGGAAATGTCACTCGTCAAACACGACATGTCGGGAAGTGAGAACTAGGTGTGAGCCAAGAATCAAGCATCGATATCCCCTATGATCTGAAGAAGGGCCCGAGGTAGAGATATGGGACCAATCAGAGGGATAATTTGTGGGGAGTGGTGGCAGAGGTATTGGGGTAACACATGCAGCTGAAAGTGCGAAGATGGGAGTATGTGGGTTCCCGTTGGTATAAGATGTAAGTTTGTGTGTTATTTTGTATGGCTTTGGAAGGCAAGATGTTGTGGAGATATGTGGTCTTATTAATTGCTTCAACCCAGAAGTGATGTGGTAAAGAGGCATGTGTGGGGAGAGTGCTGGTAATGTCATTAAGTGTGTGAAGTGCTCTCTCAGCTTTGCCGTTCTATGAAGAGGTTTGTGGGCAAGAAAATTGCATTAACATGCCATTTAATTCACAAAATTTGTGAAAAGGCTGATTCACAAATTCACCACCCGCGTCACATTGAAAAGTTTTGATATTAGTATAAAATTATGTTTGGGCCATGGCATGAAAAAGCATCACTTTGGAGTATGCATCATATTTGTGTTTGATAGGATAAATCCAAATAAATTTTGAAAAATCATCGAAACAACAATAAATAATATTTAAAACCACTGGTGCTAGTAACAAGAGAATTCCATATGTCACTGTGAATAATATCAAAAGGTTTAAAAGTAGCAATTTGAGAATTTGAAAAAGGGGAGACATTTATATTTAGCAATCTAACAAGATGAGCAAATGACCGAGCAAATGGATTTAGTAAAATAGAATCCTGACGTCTAAGAAGATCCAAGATATGGTCTCCTGGGTGACCTAGCCAAGCAGGCCAGGGTGGAGGTTGGGAAGCAACAAAAGCGGAGGCTTGTGGGCTAGTGACCGGTTACAGACACCGAAGACTATTACATCTCTTTTTGATTCCCAGAAGTGAGGTCCTTTACAGAGAAACCAGCAGTGTCAAATTTCAACAGTAATTTTTTTAGTAGAAACCAAAATTTTGATAATGTTAGGAATGTGTAAAAAAAAATTGATGAAAAGGTGGGTATGCGTTAAGGGATGCAGAAATTTTACCAACAACTGGAATGGTGCTTCCATTACCAATATAAATAGGTGATAAAGTACTCGAATTAAAATAGGTACAGAGGTTATCTAAGTTCGCAGTCATGTGAGAGAAAGCCACATTGACAATGTACCAATTTTTAGAGGGTTGATGGAGTGACATGTGCTAAAATACGGGGATAAATCATCCATGTATTGCTGGTCTGGAGCTGGGTACTGCTGAACTGAGCCTGAAACCCGCTGCCCGTATAAAGCTGGTCCTGGGCCGAAGATGGAACCCTGTGGCCCAAATTGGCCCAGGTGTTTTTCATTGGCAAGCTAAACTTGACCCAGGCCCGCCTGGGGTCTCCTATCTACGATGAACGCTACGTTGCACCTAGAGTTGTGGGATAGTGACACAGCAGCGGGCGTCCAAGTCACCTGATAATAGGGCAACGCCGGCGGAGGGTACCACAACAGAGGGCCCGCACTGCCCTGACGAGCGGCTCCATATCTGCGGAACTGGTTTGATTACAAGCGTCCATGTTCGCCGTTGTTGAAGCCGCGCCTCCCTCGGCCGCGGTGGCAGCCACTATGCCGCTGGTGGCTCTGGTCAACGGCACTTGGTGCGACCCTTGTCCTGGAAGATGCAAGGAGGGTATATAACCCTTCTATTGAGCAATTATGGCGGGATTCTTCACAGGTAAGCATGTTTCTAACTACAGAAAAATAGGGCAGCGGTGACATTTGACTCATGATGCTTCCGACGGTGTCGTAGGCAACAAAGAATCCGTTGATTAGTTGGAGGGTGAGCCGCTGGTAACTCACCATGCTCTCAACGACTTGAGGTGCTAACATTAGGCGGAAGTGGAGGGGATAGATTCTGGGCGGGAATTGATGAACAGACTTTCAAGGCCCTTGTAAAAATTTCTAATTATGTTTAATAACTATATATAAAAGATGATATTTAAAACTACTTGTTAAAACATATTCAACAATATCACATATGGCATTATTGTTACTTATATATTAATTCACTCTAGTGCAGGACATGGCAATTAAAGGTGGTGAAAAGAGTAGTTGGACGCCGTTTACAAAACGCTGTCCCTGACACCGCTGGGAACCAACCCATTTGTTACACGATGAAGACTTCTACTAAGAGCTCAACAAATTCCGAGGAGATTGGAATGTGCTGAAGGCATTATAAAGTCCAAATGCATGCACGTATAGGCAAAAGTGCCAAAATGATAGGTAAATGTTGTTTTGTCTTGGACTTCCAGGGCGATGACTATTTGGAAGTACCTCAAGTAGCCATGTGAGAAACATGAGAAAGCATTACCGATTAGCCTCTCTAACATTTAGTTTATGAAGGGAAAGGGGAATGACCCTTCCTAGTTACCGCATTTAATCTACTGCGGTCTATGCACACTCTTCACCCATTTTGAACCGGGTAGGGACCAAATCTCACTATTTGTTTTCCACCACAGTCACACCACTCTTCTTGGGTACGACTTGGGTGGGGCAAAACCAATTTCTATCGAAGATGGGGTAGATAATGCCAACTTGAATTAGTTTGAGGACTTCTCATTTCACTACTTCCATTATTGGCGAGTTTAACCACTGTTGTGGTTGTCTCATCGATTTTGCTCCATTTTCCAACAAGATGTGGTGCATGCGAGAGGAAGGACTAATGCCTTTGATGTCAAAAATACCCCACCCAATATCTTCCTTGTACCCATTGAGGATCTCAATCAACCTCTCCCTTTTATCCTTGGTGAGTTCACTCGATAGAATCACCAGTAATGTCTTTCCTTCACCAAGGAACACATACTTTAAGTTATCAGGTATTGGCTTTCACAAGGGATTGGGGGGGGGGGGGGGTTTCACACTCCCTTGCTGGAATGAGAACTTCATTAGGGGGTCGAGGGGAAGCATTTCAAGTTTTTCAAACTCTCCAACGATTTTAAGTAGAGTAGCACTTAGAGGATAAATATACAAATCATAACTAACAAGGCCAGTCTCTAAAGCTACTTTCAACAAGTATTCGCCATCAACATCAAATACATTTTGCACTAGACCATCAATAACATCAATAGCATGGCAAGAATGATCATCAATTGGGAGTTTCATCCTATCATAAATGTTAAATTTCACAATATCTCCATTCTACTCCATAGTCAAAAAAACCACAATGCACATCGTATTAGTCCTAGATGCTTTTAAGAATGGCCGTCCTAAAAAAAGGGTGACATGCGTATCATTTTCTATATAAAGACATATAAATCATCCGGGAACGTTAGCTCATTGACCTTGACCAAAACATCATCTACCATACCCCGAGGGTAAGCATTAGAATCCGTTGATTAGTTGATGAACTGTTGATTAGTTGGAGGGCGACCCGCTGGTCACTCACTATGCTCTCAACGTCTCAAAATGATCTGCCAGCAGAATCAAACTGGTAGTTACAAATGCATCATAATACAACCCTCTTCTCCGCTACTCGAAGTTCAAAAGCTCTGCAAAAACTCTTCCCGGGGGGGGGGGGGGGGGCGGCGCCCGGGGATCTCGTT